>JAOANK020000066.1:2228616-2245632 GCA_026257165.2 Telfairia occidentalis | reverse complement strand
AAACGTATGCAACAATGAACCCGAAGTTCATGAATTTAGATATATTTACCATTTGACATGATCGATTAGGTCATCCTGGGTCAATAGTGATGAAAAGAATTATTGAGAATTCACATGGACATCTATTAAAGAACCAAAAGATTCTTTAATCTAATGAATTGTCATGTGCTACTAGTCTTGCTTTATATCTTTCGACCTCAAGAATATGATGAAGAAATTCTTGGTCCTGAAGTACCATATCTAAGTGCAATAGGTGCACTTATGTATCTTGCTAATAATATACGACCTGATATAGCATTTGCAGTAAATTTATTAGTTAGATATAGTTATTCTCCAACAAAAAGGCATTGGAATGAAATCAAACATATATTTCGTTATCTTCGAGGAATAATTTATATGAGTTTATTTTATTTAAACAAATCGAATTTTGATCTAGTTGGTTATGCAAATGCAAGATATTTATCTGACCTACACAAAGCTAGATCTCAAACAGGTTATTTGTTTACATGTGGAGGAATTGCAATATCATGGCGGTCCGTGAGATAGACCATAACAGCTACCTCATCAAATCATACTGAAATTCTCGCAATTCATGAAGCTAGTTGAGAATGTGTACGATTAAAATCAATGATTCAACATATTCGAGAAATATGTGGTTTGTCTTCAAGCAAAAATCTTCCAATAATATTATACGAAGATAATACAGCATGTATAACTCAAATAAAAGGATGATATATTAAAGGAGATAGAACAAAGCACATCTCCCCAAAGCTCTTCTACACCCATGAGCTCAAAAAAAATGGCGACATTAGTGTTTAACAAATTTGTTCGAAATGCAATCTAGCTGATCTTTTTACAAACGCATTACCTACTGCAACATTTGAAAAGTTGGTGTACTGGCTACGATTCAGAGATCTCAAATGATGTTTCCATGAGGGGGAGTAAATATACTGTACTCGTTTTCCCTTGATAGGTTTTTATCCTAATGGGTTTTTTCTAACAAGATTTTTAATGAAGCAGTTATTAAGTATAAAGAATAATGTATTATTTTTCCTTCACTAGGATTTGAACTTAGCTTTAGTTTAATCCCTATGATTTTAAGAGTTTGAATTTGGTCTTTACAATTTGGGCTTAGTTTCGATTTAGTCCCTTATGGTTTGGTTTAAATATAACAAGTCTTCCCTAAATCCTATTTTATTCATGTGGAAACTTCACTTTTTTTTACTCGTGTTCTAAACACTAATATAGTAAACTAAAGTTAAATCTCTCTAACCAAGGGGTCATGGGTTCAAATCCCCCTACCCCATATGTTGTTGAACTATATATATATATATATATATAATAGACTAACATAGTTACTCAAATAAAAAACTTTTAAGTGAAAAAAAAAATTATCAATAGGATTATAGCATAGGTAATTTTCTAAGTTTGACTAAACCATAGGAACTAATTTGAAAATAAATTCAAACCATACGAACCAATTTGAAAATAAGGCCAAATCATAGGGAATGAATTCAATCTTTTAAAATCATAGAGACCAAAATAATCATAGGGACCAAATTTATAATTTAACCTTACATAAATAATATATTCATCATCGTTCCCCTCCCCTCCCCCTTCAGCTTTCATATATAAAACATGGAAACATAAAAATATTGTTTTCAAAATTTCTATTATTTCACAAAATCTAAAACCAAAATTTAAAAATAAATTCACCAAAGAGATATTCATTTGATTCAATAAATGTAGAAACAAAAACCAAAATCTAAATGGAGTACTAAAAATATCAAATTCTATTTTGCTCTTGTACGTTTTTACTTTCTAGAACAATTGAATTTTGAGTTGAACCAAACCGACCCATCAAATATTGATATTTGGACCGGGTTGGACCGTCTTTGGACTGTGGTCCATTGAAGACACTGGAATCCAAGATCAGATGAAACAGTATGAAGGCATCCAAAAACAAAGACCAAACCTTCGCAGAAAACACAAAAGTGGAGTGCTTTCTGTGTTAGATGATGGAAGAGAAGTTTTAAGGATTCCCAACCTCAACCACAAAATAGCTCGGCTAAAGTTTAAAGATTTATTAGATATAATGCATTCATTCTAATAGTTGTGGTGTGTGTTGGTGTAAACTGTGCTCATCAAACAGTCCCGGAACAGATATTGTTACCCACGACGAATGACAGAGCGTTTTTTTAATTAAATTGAAGAACACGAAATGATGATGAAGAGCACGATTTAAATCTTCGACTGTTTGGCGATCTTGAACCATTCAGTATGGAACGATCCCTCCATGTCGATCCTTTCGTATGTGTGAGCACCGAAGTAGTCTCGTTGTGCTTGAACCAAATTGGCAGGCAATCTTTCCCTTTGGTAACTGTCGAAATAAGCAAGACTTGAAGACATGCCTGGAGTGCTAATGCAGGAGTTGATTGCTAGGCAAACTACTCTTCGCCAAGCGGATTGTCGCTCGATGATCTCCTTGGCGAACTCTGGGTCCACGAGAAGATTGGCGAGATCTGGGTTTCTATCATACGCCTTCTTGATTCGGTCCAAGAAAATGGCTCGGATGATGCAACCACCTTTCCAAATCCGAGCAAGCTCCCCCAGCTTCAAGCCCCATCCTTTCTCGATACTCTTACCGCGAATCAGATTCATTCCCTGGGCATAGCTGCATATTTTCGATGCATAAAGAGCTTGTCTCACATCATTGATGAGCTTCTTCTTGTTTACGTCGTGGTCGATTGAGTTATCGCCAAACTTACCGGACCGAAAGACTTTGGCAGCTTCCACTCTTTCCTCTTTCAACCCACTGAGAAATCTTGCATCAAGGGAAGAAGCAATGGTAGGAGCTGCAACAGAGAGCTCAGCAGCTTGCTGCACAGTCCACTTACCAGTGCCCTTCATGCCTGTCTTGTCCAAAACCTTGTCAACCAAATGGCCCTCTCCTTTGTCATCCTTAATTCCAAAAATATCTGCAGTGATTTCAATCAAGAAGCTTTGAAGTTCCCCATTGTTCCATTCCGAGAAAACTGCACGAAGTTCCTCGTTCGACAACTTTCCTGCTGATTTCAGTACATCGTAAGCCTCAGCAATCAGCTGCATATCACCATATTCAATACCATTATGAATCATCTTAACAAAATTACCCGATCCCCCTTTTCCAACATACGTCACACAGGGGCCGCTATCCCGAACTTGAGCAGCCACCTTGAGAAGAATGTCTTCAATGTATTTGTAAGCCTCATAGGACCCTCCAGGCATCAATGAGGGACCATGTCGAGCACCCTCTTCGCCACCTGAGACTCCCATTCCGAGGTATAGAAGACCCAATTCGGCCATAGCCTTCTCTCTCCTCTCAGTGTTCTCATACCACTCATTACCACCATCAATTATACAATCGCCTTTCTCCATGTATGCAGAGAGGGTCTTTATGGTCTGATCAACTGGCACCCCTGCCTTAACGAGCATAACGACGACACGTGGTTTCTGGATCGAATTGATAAAAGATTTGGGATCATGGAAGCCATATACAGGGAGATTTCCTTCAGCTTTGGCTCGTTCAACAGTTTCGTCAACCTTGGAAGTAGTTCGATTGTATACAGAAATTGGGAAGCCTTTCTCTGCAATATTGAGAGCCAGATTTTGGCCCATGACAGCCAAACCAGCAAGACCTATTCGTGTAGGACTAGGAGCCATGCTCTTGCCTGTCTCGAGCAAAATTGTCAGTAAGAAAGAGTCTTCAGTTCAAGTAAAAGAAACAAGGAGCCACAAACTATAGAGAATATGCGTTGATGGAGGCTTATATGAAAAGAAAACTAATCAGATACTTCTTAAATTTTCCAAAATAATTCAAGGCACCATTACTGTGGGTGAACCAACGCCCTCTGCTTTAGTTTTCGCTATGTTAAATGGCCATATTGTTAACCAAATTTGAAACAATGAGCCTAACGTTCGGATCATCAAACCAGGAGATAAATACAAATGTCCATAATCATATTGCCATACAAAACAATCAGGAAACTCTCGGAATGAGTTCATTGATCAAGATCACACGACTAAAAAGAAATAAATTATTACAAAGCAAAGAATGCATTAACTTTACCAAAATGATGAGCAAAATTAGAAGCAAAGATTCGCTATTGTCTTATTATCATTAGACACAAAAGTTCGAACTTCGAACTATGGCTACAATGCACTTAATTGTTTAATCCATGGATACCTTCAGATGTGCACTCAAATATTAATTTTATAAGCGAGCTTCGGTAGATGAACTATGAAAATAAAATGAAAAGATAAAATACGATGAATTTGGAGGTAAGATCTCTGAAACCATTTCATACCATTACTTGACTTTGGCACTTAAATGGTTAAATATACTACTAGCCGTTTTACTACGCTTCTTATAATGTTTTGGTCTTTAATACTTTTATTTGTAATAATTTAGTCTCTATAACTTAAAAACATAACATTTAAGACTGAGTTAAAATTTTGATTGAAAAACAATCCAAGAACGATATATGGGCAAGTTAAGAAGCACGAGACACAGATATGGCACATACACAAACATGGTTACGACACAGGCACTGCAAGGATACATTTATTAAATTATACATTTTTTAAAACTATATATCATTTTCATGTAAAAAGAAAAATTAAAGTAAATAAGTTTATGCATTTATATTTTTTCAAAATGAGTTTGATGCTTTTTGCTCTCAAATTTAATTATTTTTGTCATATATTACTATTTGTGTCTATTTATTATGCTTAAACAAGTGCTCAAGATGTGCCTAACAAATGTTCGATCTATATTCACTTTTTATACTAATGTTTAATACATATCTATTATGCTAACAAGTGTACAATACGTGTCCAACAAGTGTCGGAGTGTCGAAGAAGCGAATGAAGTTAATGGACCTCATACAATCTCAAATCAAATGTGATTGAATTATCTGCCCATCAGTATGAATTAACTAGAACAAGATTTTCAACATTAGGAACTGGATCTTTACATATTAAAAAGAGCCAAAATACATAGACTAAGAATGTGTTTCAAATGAAACTTAACCAACAGTTCAATAAATTCTAAACACAGCTTGAGCAGCAAGATATACAGAAAACTAATCAGGCATTTCAGCAGCTCCCCAAAGTTCAGATATTGAGTCCAATCAGTTTTACCAGCAAAATTATGAACGATCTCACAAAACCCAAGTTGGAAAACCGTAGATATCTCACAAACCAACAATTACAAATAAAAAAATCAATGATTTCATCAAATCAAAACACAAAGACCACATGAAGAACAAATAAAATCTTGACACAGTCGAATTTTGATGAAGACCCAGAACAATGGCAACAATTGTTTCAGAGAAGGAAGAACACTGCCCAAATTTCATGCAAAACCCAGAAAGATCAAAGCATCAATACCTCAAAATTTTGAATCTGATGGCGAAAATGGAGGAAGATTTTCAGGAACTGGGAAAAAGACAAAGCCCCAATGTATCTAAGATCTCAGCTCTTGCAATTGCAGTAAGGAGAATGAAGATTTCAGCGCTGGGTGGCGCACTTTTTGTACTTCGAAATACGAACTGCCTTCCGTATGTGAAGAAAAAATATTTAAATTAAAAAAATAAAAAAAGAAAAGAAAAAGGAGAAAAATGGTAAATCTGGATTGTTTTTGGAGACACGTGGTCGTAGTTCTTCCACTATATATTTTTGGCTAGTCCTGTATAAACTACTTCTTTACTTTCTTTTTTTTTTTTTTGTTTCAAAAATGCTTTTATACTTTTAAAAATTTCAATATTATCATTCAATTTTGCTTAATGTTTTAAAATTACCTTTGAACCAAAATTTTGTTAAAAATTTCACATAAAAATGAGATGGTTGTCAACGGGTATCATACGTGAAAGCTGACGCAAAATTAACATAATTTTAATTTAATGGTAGTTTTGAAACATTTGACAAAGTAGAAGTGTAGTATTGAAACTTTTGAAAGTATAAAATATTTTTGAAATAAAGCATAAAGTAGGTAGCATTTTATATAATTTAACCTATATTTTTTCTATTTTGAAACCATTCTTCCGTAATTTTCATCCTCTTGTAAGTATATTATTTTATTATATATAAAATTTATTATCAAAAAGTTTAAATACTATTTCCGGTCTCTATATTTTTCAATTTTGATTGATTTTGGTACTCGTATAACTTTATTTTGGTTTTAATATTTTTAAAAATAGACCGTTTTGGTCCCAATTTTCAAAATATTAATATAAATTAAAGACACAATAAAAAGCTATTGAATAAAAAATTATGACTACATTTTGAAAAATTTAGTAGATGTAGTATTGTGTTGAATTTTGAGATAAAAGAGAAAATGAAGGGGCTAAAACAGTAATTTTTTTGAAGTATAAGAATCAAAACATACGTTTTAAAAATATAGTGACCGAAATAGATAACAGTTGAAAATATAAAATCCAAAATAGATATTCTAAAAGTACAGATATCAAAATGAAGAAAACTTAAAAATGTAGGGACAAAAATTAGATTTAAATCTCATTTTAATTGAAGGGAGTATTTACTAACACAAAAAATTTATTCCATAAAATAATCTAAGAATATAATCTAACAAATATGAGATAAAAGATTTTTTTTTTCCTTTGAGACAGGAGAGCAATTTCAACATTTGTTAGCTAAAAATATATATATACATATATACTAATGTTTGAATTAATTGAGTTATACCTATATTTTTATTTTATTTTTTTTAAGTTTTGAAATTTTAAATTTATGTAGTTTGTATTTAGATTAGGAGAAATAGAATAAAATTTGAAAATTTTGATTTGTGTACCCTACCGCGATTTATAAAAATTAGAATAAAAGATTAGTTTTATGATTTGTTTCGTAGATTCAAATTTATGTTGTAAAAGTTTATGTAACCTGTACTATTAACAAATGCATGTTTTAAAAATATGTAAATTGACTTTTTATCTTAAATTACCTAGCTAAATTAATCATCAATTTCAACATAATTCAAGACTTAATAATCGATCTACAAAGTGAAAGGTTTCAATTTTATTTTTTTTTTGAACTGCAGTACCAAAAAAGAATAAATAAATATTAGCTACTCTGGTAATTTTCCATCATGTTTCATGTGTTTCCATGGAAAAAACTTAAAATCACAACCGTAGATCACAATCAGCCTAATAACTTTTTGCTTTTTATGTCTACCTTGATGGGTTGGTTAATGTGAACTAAATATTTTTACTTTTGATTTATTTAGACTCATGGTCATCCTACTTAATTAAAAAAAATTCTATTATCGTTTTAATGAGTGGGTTTGATTTTGAAGATGAATAAGTTGAATCTCATATGTCAAATAATATTCAAGTATCATAAGTATGTATTTAAATACGTTAGTAAAACAATAATGTAATAGTCAAATAACTTATTCTTAGCAAATTTTATCAAAGGAATGAGTTGAGAGTTTCTTAAATATTATGGGTAAAAATTGAGAATCGCCTGCTAGAGAAGAAGGGTAGAGGAGATCGAGAGGAAAGAGGAGATAGAAGGACAGAGGAGAAGCAGATGGCCACATCAACAGTCCAATCAGCAAAATTGTCACGTCATCAATGATTTATATGCTAATCGTCACTAAACCGAGCAAATGTCAACTAGTTAAAGATATATATTCCTAAGTAATTAAAATGATTCTACAAGAGTGATCAATAAGGATGCATTTGCTACCGAGAGTAGATTTGGAGTTATTTATTATGGAGAATAGTGAATAGTCTAAGTTTGTGTAGTTTGTATTTGAAGTGCATAGTTGTTTGGCCTGAATTGAGAAGCCTTTGTTTGGAGTGCAGAGTTGTTTAACATGGAGTTATATGTTTTTTGCTACAATTTTCTCAATTACAACTATATGGCATTGCTTTTTTCAAATTTAAATTATATAAAAAAAATTTTGTTAATTATAAAATTGAAATTTTAAGTTATATTGTTTTTTAAAATTTTAGAATTTATTTATCTACTCATTTTGATTTACAACACAAAATATTTTAAGGAAATAATCTAATATATATATAGAGGGAGTGGTGCCATATAATATTTAGAAAAATACAATTCATATGTTAATTTAAGCCATAATCCCAAATATGAAAAATTAATCTTTTTATTTTTCTAAATTATATAATCTTCAAGTATTTAGTTATTAGGTTTAATTTTAAAAAGTAATCAAACAAATCGTTTATAAGTCATTTTAAGAATCTAACATTGTATATAAGTTGTGAAAATATTTGTAACAAATTAGTTTGTAAATAAGTTGTGAAAACAATTTTTTTTAAAAAAAAAAATCTAACCTTGAATTTTAAACAAAATGAGTTTGAACGGTATAATTTGTAGCTATATTCTATTTTTTTATTATATTAAAAATAAAATTACTATATATATATATTTTTTAATTTGTTTTTCTTAAAGAAAAATACATTCTCAAGGCTATTTTAAATTTACTATGTTAAAAATAAAAATACTATATATTTATATTATTTTAATAAGACTAAGTTCAAAACAAGCATTATACATATTTGTTACTTTGATTGTGTGTAATTTGAAAATTAAACAATTTCTTTAATATAGTTAATTAAAATTAAATATTATTTATTCTACTAATTTTATTTTATTAAGTTCAAAATAAAATACAATTGTGCAATATTTAATTTTATTGAAATTGATGAGTTTATGAAGATTTTTCTATTTTGTTTAAATTAGTGGGTGAATGAATGAAAATCTATTAAAGGTTAAAAATTGTAATGATTATCCAAGTATATAGTCCAATTCAATAGAATTGAAAGTTGATGGTGAAAATTGAGACAACTTATTTAGTGGAAAAATTTGTTTTTCCCCCTCAAATTTGAGTACTTTAATTAATTGGATTGAACTAAATGTTGAAATATAATTATTTAAGTTTGACATTTTTTTAATTTATTTTATATCAAGGCATACCTATACATACATAAAATTGAACTATAATTTATCTATTTTTTTTAGTAAAATAAAATTATAAATATTCATAATTATAATTGAAAACAATTGTTTATTTATATATATATATTTTAAAAAATTTATATTATAATTAGAAAATTTTAATATTTATAATTGAGAGTTTGAAGAGAGATGAAATCAAAACAATTAATTTGTAAAAAAAAAAAATAGAAGCAATTAAATAAAAAAATGAATAACAAAAAATGAGAAAAGAGAGGAGAGGAGATCATAATGAATGATAATAAATAGAGAAGAGAAATAGAGAAATGATGGAGTTGATGTAGTGTGGGATCCAATTGAAGAAAGAGAAGAGATAGAGAAGAATAAAAAAAAGTTGTGAATAGTGATTTGGAGTTGTAAATAGTATTTTGGAAGAGTTGTATATAGTAATTCAAAAAGTTGTGAATAGTGAAGGGAAGTAAGGGAAACCCTACAAACCCTTTGAGCTAAATGCTCAGTCCACTCTCTCTAAACACTTGGGCCGAACAGCCCCTAAGAGCTATTCTAAATATTTAAGGGCTTAGATAGAATCAATTCAAATCATTTAGTTTTCTTAGCAACAAAATATAATAAAGACAAGCAAACTAGCCGAACATTCAAGAACATCCGTAAGTGTCAGAATTGCTCTCCAACATGAGGTGGCCAATGTCTTGGTCATTTATGCCCACAGGA
Organism: Telfairia occidentalis; assembly: GCA_026257165.2. Taxonomy (NCBI): domain Eukaryota; kingdom Viridiplantae; phylum Streptophyta; class Magnoliopsida; order Cucurbitales; family Cucurbitaceae; genus Telfairia; species Telfairia occidentalis. The sequence continues at coordinate 2,235,921 of JAOANK020000066.1, read as the reverse complement.
ATCATACTACTCAAATTTGGGTAGAAGAGCACTCAATCTAGCTATTGAGAGTCATTTGTGCAAAGTGCACTTCTTAACTCTTGCTTTTGTTTCCTTTTTACTTCTTGTACTTAAAACAAAAAGAAAGAAAAAAAAAAGCTCCCCAAAATCCATTCTCAACCATATTCTGATTCCTTTTTTTAATCCATAACATCTCAAAAAAGTTCCATTCAACCATGTCAAAGGTCTTTCAAGATAGATTTTAAAAATCCATATTTTTTTTTAGTGCAGCAACATGTGAGAGAGAATTCGAATCTACAACATTTTAGCCGAAGAAATATGTCTTAACTAGTTGAGCTATTGCTCAAGTTGGCCGATACTTATTAGTTACTCCGATTTCATGGAATACTAAGACAAAACTTGCTCAAGTTTAGTCGACTAACGATTTACATATGACGTCACCACGAGGCACGAGAAAGTACAAGGAGCCATACCCAAAAAAATCTCGAACATCAAAAGAATATATGACCTAACAATGTTGCTAACACGTTTTAAACAACTCCGAAGCGCATCCATTGGCTTTGGAACTCCATTTCTACCAAGACTTCTAGAGGGCAAGCCATGTATTTTCTGTCCAATTCACTTAACGAGTCCCATTTGAGTCCATCAAAGATAACTCCTCGGCAAACTCTCTATATGTTAGTGAAGCTTTTGAAAGAACTTGACAGCTTCCTACACAACCTGGGGATCAGTCAACAATTTTGTCTCCCACCATAAACCTTGTGTCCAATAGCGCTAACTTTGAAATGGACATACAAAATGAAAGAATATAAAGGGCGTGCAAAAAACAAGCTCACACAACAAAAAAGTCCAAAAATCTAACTCCGGGAAAGGACTCCAATCCAAAACAATTAAACCCAGATGACTGAGTTGTCCCATGCTATAAGAACATGTTTCCTTGTGTAATTTTATGGAAGTCAAGTGCTTCTAAACTGATATATAACTCATGCTGAAAGAACCTTGAACATTGAGAACAACCGACGATATTTCAAGTTCAAAAACCAAATACACTCCTCATTTCAGTTAAAGAAACATGCACCTTGTAGATCATGCATAATATGAGAACAAACCCAAGATCATTAGAATAACATAATTCAGCAAGCTAACGAGATGAATAGCACTAAGTTTTGATAGCTTGCAAGTGCGTGTGGCTTAAAAGGATGTTCATGTGTGCACCTCTTCAGCTAGATGATTCATAATCTAACCCATGTTCTATTTCAAATGTTGACAACTTAAAGAACGAACCTTTAACAACAAAGTTTCATTATATATACTATCTAAGAACATCAATGTCATGTACCGGCGTTCGTCTCAATTCCAAGTCGTCGTCACTCTGTCGCAGACGGAAAAGATTCAGAGTATTATATATATACTACGTATGAACGCCAATGTCATGAATTGTCTATTGTCTCAATTGCTAGTTGTTTTGGCATTGTGGCAGGCTGAAAATATGCGGAAGTTAAAAGGGAAAAAGAAATCATGTTTCTTTATAAGAAAAGAAATCATCCAATTTCACTGATGATAGAATCCTTGCTTGGTACATTGGAGCCTATCCAGTATTAAGTTAAATTGCCAGTAACATTCATGTAATTTAAGAAATAAAATATTGCTATATTACAAAGCTTTGCTCCAAACATAACAGCTGATGTGAAATTCAAAACTTTAAGCAATAACTCATGAAAGAAACTAATTTTTCTTGTACCTGATGGGTGACAGAGCAGCTACAATCTCATCTAAAGTCCAAAATTGCACACCTGCACAAATTCCATATCACTGTCCAAATATTTTGTCCAAAAACCTTTATACTGGTTCATGGCAATGTCAAGCCAAGGTTTCATGTTTCCATTGTAATGAATGACTGCAGCATTATTGATAGCGTCCATGCTAATACTGGGATTGTAACCAAGACCAAGCACATGCCATGATCGATCCAGTGACTTCGTTTTTGAGTAGAAGGTGATTAGACCAGGTGGAAGAGTTCCCCTACTCCATAAAGACCCGTCCTCATTCTAATCAAATAGTTCAGGGGGGAAATCAGTGAGCTCTAGAACTAAATCAAAAGCTAACATCACTTTCAGAAACATGATAAAAATCTGGCAATTGAAAAAAATAAGATTGACAAGCAATGAAATCTCATTGTGGTAGAATATGATTTATAAGCTCTTAATAATATGAAGAAGCAACTAAAACTATTCATTAAAAACCAGATACTAACCATGTTCTGCCAATAATTGTACTCGTCTGTACATTTCTCACTTCTCCAAGCATCAAGATCAAATATATTCATCCCAAAAGACCAGGCACATGCCCTGGGATTCAACTTCTCCTTAATTAGAGGGTTCGAAAAGTTTAAATAATGAGAAAATCGATGAAAGGACCCAAAGCAAATCTCAACTGCACCATTTACTCTCCCGTCCAAATCTATCTTCCACAATCCTGTTAAATCTTTTTGAACAACCACATCCTCTTCCAGGAATACGATTTTCTGCAACTTAGGAAACATTTCAGGCAAATAAAACCGAAGGTGATTCAGCAATGCCGTATCCTTAGGGTTCTTAAATTTGATTGTGTTGTCAGCTCGATTTTCAGAGGAAGGCTTTTGTGAGTTCACGGACTCCTGTTGCCTTAATAATGGCACATATGATGAGTTCAAGAAGGTAAAATCTCCCACAGCCTTTATCTCAATATGAGCTCCTCTTTCCACTGGCCTCATCTTAAACCAGACCTTCATTGCTGCAAGATTCATCCTATCTGTAACAATATGAAAAACGTGTTTCCATGGTTCTTCAGCATTCTTCACCACAGATCTCACCACAACAGATACCGCGATGATGTTATCTGAGAAAATTGCATAATGGTACAGACTTGGATCCTCAAACTCAGCCTTGGGTTCATCATCTGTATACTTCTCTGGGTGCGAAATCTTCTCCTCCACAAGCCTCATAGACAAGCAATGCAAGCTTTTTGGTATTGACCTTGCAGCAATAGAGCTTGCAAATGCCCCATTCTTCTTTGCTTTGACAAGCAGCTCGTTAACAGCGAAAATTGTGTCTTTCAACTTTTGAATTTTCAACTGATTATCGTAATTCTCCTTTGACTCCACTATCATCATCCTTGCAGTCTTCACCCTATCCTTCACCTCCTTCTCAAACTGCCTCAACACATCCTCATCCAGCGGACCCGTCGAATCAAACAATGTTCCACGGTAATTCGGTTTCATCTGAATATCCGAGAAATTTTGCGCCAAATCATCAAACATCTTCAATTGCTTCGACATCTCAAGCTTGAGCTTCCTTGCATACGCAGCATAAGCATTCACAAGAGTGATATGATCACTCGCTTGCTTATATATCAAATCTAAACGAGTTTTCAAGGGATCAGAATTCAGAGTCAGGAACGTTCGTCTCATATATGCATTTCCTGTAGTAGGAAGGGCCTGCATCAAAACAACCCAACTGATTCCATTTCTTACTCGACAAGATAAAAAAAACCGCTAAACTACTAATTGGGTCTAATTCGCAATCAAAGTTACGAAGTGGGTTCTACTAAATCCAGTTCAAGATATTGCTAAGTCAGATTCCACTAGATGAAAACAAGAAATCATGCAAATGAGAGTAGAAATTGAGGAAAAGGAGCGAGAGGGAATTACAGAATCGTGGTGCGGCGTGGAGGGATTTGTGGTGAAGATGACTGAAAGAGTGGCAATGAAGAGAAGCGAAAACAGAGCCGAAATGAAGATCCGATAAGAGAAGAAGCTGCGAAGGTTGAACCCGCCGAAACCCGACGCTCCTCGGCTTCCCCGGACGGCAACCGCCATTGCTGAAGCACCTCGAGTGAAGCAGATTCAGCTTAAACGAAAAAGAAGAGAGAACAAGATCTGAAATCTGAAATTGCTGAATCAAGTGGGAAAAGATCAAAAGATTGGTTGCCCAATTTGTTTAACTATTTCCTGATTTTTGTGGGATTATTATTATTATTATTACAATTTATTTCTTTTTCATTTTCGTCGGTGAGAAGAGAAACCGTGTGTTTTGCCGTGGAGAGAGTAGACAGTGAGGACGGAGTCTAACATGTTCCAAAACAAATATTCATGTTTGGATTTATGAAATTTAATGAAATACTTTTTTTTTTAAAACCATCCACTTTTACAATAATAAATTTTTTTTCCATGAATTATGTTTGAATTTGCGCCTATTTCTATCTTTTTCCCCTCTCTAGTTTAAGCTAATATTTACATAATTCGTCAATTTACATTAAATATTTGGTTAAATTATAAGTTTCGTCTGGCAACTTTATATATAATAGGTCTCCCATGTGTAATAGATTTTTAAACTTCTAATTTTATATCAAATAATTTCTGAATTTTAAATGTGTCTAATAAGTTTCTAAATCATCAATTTTGTGTTATAGGTCTCTAACCTATTACATTTTTTTAAAAAAATTCGAACCTATTAGACATGAAGTTAAAAGACCTGTCACATTGGAAATAGACTTTACATTTAATAAGTTAGAAACATATTTGACACAAAATTGAAAGTTTAAGAATTCATTATATATATAAAAGTTTAGACGGATGATAGAAGAGAACATTCTTGAGAGTTCATTAACTAACCTTATAATTTTACCTAAATATTTTTAGAACTACATTGGTGAGTTATATAAAAATTTTAGTTAATTTGAACATAGATCAACTGGCTGAGGCATTAGTATTATTCTTTAAAGATCAAAGGTTTAAATCTTTACTCTACTTATTATTTGAACTAAAAAGAATTTCTTTTAAGAAAAAACCTTGCTTTTGTTAAATATTAAATTTACTCTTTAAACTTTAGCTATTGTATCTAAACTTTCTTTAAAAAAAAGGTAACTTTTTTTTTTTGTTCAACAATATATGGGTGGGAGGATTCCAATCTATAACCTCTTTAGAGAAATATGCCTTTAACCAGTTGAACTGGGAAAAAAATCAGACCATCCTTGAATGTTGAATCATGACTTTATGTTGCCCATACAATTAATACCGTTAGATAATGATGTAACATGTTTATTGATTTAAATAATCACTAATTTAATGGAACACGACTCAATAAATGACGAAATAAAGTGAATAGATGGATAAACATTACTCAATAAATGACAAAGTTAAGTGAATAGATGGATAAAATAGGATGACATGGTCTTTAATAGAAATTTGATATAAAATTGATCAAGGGTGTGTTTGAGAGTGGTTTTGGTAATGCTCAAAATCACCTAAATTTTAGACATGACAAAAGTGATTTTAGACATATAAAAATCATTTCCAAACACACCCTAAAACACGTGTGGAAGTGATTATAGAATAAGTGATTTTAATAAAAGAGAGTTTATTATAGGTGATTTTCATGTAATCATTTTAGTGTTTGATTTTATACTTTTAAAAATGATTTTATATAATTAAAAATGATTTCAACTAATTGATACTTTAAAAATTGCTTTCAAGTAATTTTTTATTTTCTTAAAAACATTTCTATCTCTTTGCCAAACATCATTGTTTTTTTTTTAAAAAAAAATTGGTCAAACTAAAATCATTACCAAACATACATATAAAAAATTGTAAATGTATTAATTTAAAAACAAATTCTTTATGAGGTTGTGAATTATATTTGGATGTGTTTGAGATAACTTTGGAAGAAATCACTTTTTAAATAAAATTACTTTTTATATGAACACTTTTGAAAAAATTAATAATTTAAAGTATGCTTGGTATAATTTTTTGAACAATTTTAGAAAATCTTAAAAAAAAAAGAATAATTTTAGAAAATCGAATGTGTTTTATGAAAAAATCTGAATAAATAAGATGCACTTAAAAAAAATTGAATTAATTTAAAAGTTTTTTTTGAATAATCTATTTCTCTTGTTTCTTCAAAAATAACTTTTAAATTAATCAATTTTTTTAAAGTGTATTTTATTTGTTAAAATTTTTTTTTATTAAAAAAAAATACTTTTGATTATTTAAAATTAGCCAAGAAACTATACTAAAAATATTTTAAATTGTTAATTTTTTTCCAAAGCGCTCATAGAAAAAATAATTTTATTTAAAAAGCATTTTTTTCCTCTAAAAATTAATAATTTAAAATATGTTAGTGCATTTTTGGTATAATTTTTTTTAAAAAATGTTTTTAAGTAAACCCTTTATTATATAAATGTTTTTTTTTTTTAAGAAAATCAATCAAATATTAATTTAAAAAAGCTTTAAACCTATTTTATATGTTTTACATCATTTTGAAACCATTTTTTATCATTAAAATTTTTAAAAATATTTTTAATTAGTTAAAAATATTATTCGAAATTTTAACAAAATACTGTTAATTTTGGAAAAAATATATTTTTTTTCTAACAATAAACAATTTAAAAATCGTATCAAACACAACTTTAATGTATCATTATTTTAGTTGGTCAGTAAGAGCTAATTCATAATGAGTAAGTTTTTTCAACTCTGAACTTGACATATCATTCTTTCTCCTAAACGTTCAATTTCATCAATTTGCACCTTAAATTTTGATAAATGTTGCAATTTTCACCTTCAATATTTTTAAAAAAGAACCATTGCAATTTTTACTAAATGACAGATTTTGATTCGAACAATTATTAAAAGAAATATTCTCACTCCAATAAATTATAAAGTGTTGTGAAATTGGGAATCAAAACGAGGCGCCACGAGAACACGAATATCAAGAAATTATAATATTTAAAATAAAAGAAGATTAGGAAATAAAATGGAATTTGGAGATTGGAAACTCTTCACCAAAATTTCTTTCACCAAATCACTTTCTTTCTCACTCAATTGTCTCTTCCCATAATCTATCAAATGCCACTATTTATAGGCAATTTGGCAATCATGATGTGGATATACTTGGACACTAAGAGCAAGTAATTTTTGGGCACACTGAGTAATGGATAGACATTGATAATGACACATGGGATAATGGAATATGGGGTAATGAGAGATGAACACTTGGCTTTTTAAATAATGGCACATGGGATAATGGAAGATGGCGTAATGGGAGATGAACACTTGGCTTTCTAGATAATGAGCATCTATTTTATATTTTTCATAATACTCCCTTTAGATGCGCATTATATATATGAAATATGTCTCATTAAAACCTTACTATGACAAAACCAAATGGGAAAAAAATCCTAGTGAAGGAAAAAAAGTACATATTTCATATAATCTAATAATTCTAAAAGAATACAATATATTTTGCTCCCCCTCATGGAAACATCACTTGA
>JAOANK020000066.1:2187092-2203502 GCA_026257165.2 Telfairia occidentalis | reverse complement strand
GTGTATTTCATTTTTTATGTAAACTTTACATGTTTTATCTATTATGAAGTAATAAATAGATGTATATAAACACATATATCTAAAAAATAAATAAATAAATACCGTATCCCTAACGTGTCCGTGTCCGTGTCCTATTTTTTTAGAAATTGGCGTATCGCCGTGTCGTATCATGTCCGTGTCCGTGTCCGTATCCGTGCTTGTTAGGATGAGATACTCCTACTATTTCTACTACTGACTAACCTCTTAACAATAATTCTAATACTGGTGATAAGAGCTATGTTCCTATCTCTAAGGCTCCCTTATACCATTTTGGACGATTGGTTTGCCTTCGTCAAAAAGATGACAAATTATTAGTCGAACCTGGAGGTGGTGGTGGATGAATCGAGAATAAAAAAATAAGAAAAGTTCAGCCATCAAATTACATTTGGAAAAAGCCTACATGGTCAGTTGGCAACAATGACATAATGGAGTACAATGATATTTTTTTATAAACTCTTATTGCTGCGCCTTTTTGGCTGTCACTTCTCATCTCCTAATGAAATGATGTTGTTTCTTTTTAAAATATATATAAATGCAGTACTGCTTGATTGGAAAACGTTTGAAGTCTACTATGACAAACATAAATAAACCAGATGGTCCCCATATCCAATAATTCAGAAAAATTAGTAACAAATCATCGAGCGTTACCTCAGGGCCTGCAGCAGACAACTCCGTTTCATCTACCTGGATTTCTCTTGCACAGGTAGTAGTAGAGGTAGTAAAATCTTCCTTGGATGCAATTTCTTTAGTTTTAACAGTGTTACTGTGATCTGTAATGACAGAATCCTGATTTGCTTGCAGTAACTTTGCTGCCAATATTTTGTTTTCCATTGCTAATAGAGAAAGCTGTGAAAATGATATGGTATATATTAGAACATCTAAATTCATAGGAAACCAGTATACACTAAGATGTAAAGTTAATACGCTGCTATTTTGATATAACAACCACATATATTTTCTCTTTTACCTTAGTTATCTTATTTCAAGAAACACTTTATATTAATTTAGTAAAAACTAAAAAGTACAATTCCCTTCTATTAGCCATGCTTCAGGAAATCACAAAAAAGCACCCCAATTGGTATCCACAATATATAGAGATCATGACAAAACAATGAAGAGAACACATCACGAAGAGAAATGAAACTTGGCCATTCAAAAACTTCATCCAAGCTTCTAAGATTTATCATAAAATAATCTGTGATTTTTTTCTAGCCATAGTTCCCCATAAAATTGCTTTACCACGTTTACCCACAACACTTGCTTTCCTCATAAAACCTGAGACCATAAAACAGGTTGGACAATATTTCCCTAATTCCCTTCGCTGACTCATGCAATCTATACCCATGAGAATTAAAAGTAATTGAGTGGGTTCCAACACTTTCTGATACCGTAATCTTGGAACGATTGAAAGTTTCTGCAATAGCACTTGACCACCGAAGGAAACTAAGTATGAAAGATAAAGCATATTTAGACAGCTTTCTTTTATACGATTTTCTTTTTCTTAGAATAGTTTTTCAAGAATTTTTCCATCCAATTCAAATAAATCACAAGTTGGCATTAGCAGACACTTTTCATCACCTGTTAGTTTTTTTTTCCCCCTTAAAAAAAGCACTCATAAGCATAATAACATATTTTTTCTATTGTAACTTTCCATACTAGAAAACTACATGCCCTACAATTTCTTTTAATAATAATAATAATAATAATAATAGACAGTTCTGCTAATAAAAACAGAGTCAATATAGCACGATTGGCTTAATTTTTAACTTCATCCAGAAAGTTTAGTGCTCTCCCCTCTCTCCTCTCTCCACTTTCCTTCCATCTTTGTCCTCCAACCCATCCTCCGGCAAGCTTTTCCAGCCATCCTTCATTTCAGATATTCCCGGCAACCGTCTTGGCCACCACTTCACATTGTGTTCCTCTGTATCGTGTCTCCATTGTACTGCCTTCCTTGCGCATCCTCTTCGACGTTCATTCTTCTTTGTTTTGATATAATGGAAATCAAAAGTTGTTGTATTAGCAACTCATATTTTTGTATTTGGGAGGATGAAAATGGTTTTTGTGTTGAAGACATGTCCTTTAGAAAGAAGATCTTCTTCTCTGATTCCCTTCTCCGTTGGTTTGAAGATTGTTTGGTTGAACTCCTTCATTCTCCTATCCAATCCTTTTTCATGAAGAAACTCCGAGATTACCATGGTGTTATTAAATTATCCAAATTTCGTAGTAAGTTTGTATGTGCAGTTTGGCCTTCTACTGGGGGTAGGCAGGTTATTCATGTTCCAGCTAGGTTTGATAAGAGAGGTTGGTCGGCTTTTTGGGAAATGGACTTCCTTCTCAAGTTTGATGTGCAGAAGAATCTAAAGTTTAAATCTAACTGTCAAGAGAATGATGCAGTCTTCTAAGTTTAAGCTAAATTTTAGTTCCAAGGTGAGAAGTTTTCCAAATGTTGTTCTCCAAAGTCCCAAGCTAGTTGCAGGTGAAATTGTCAATGGTTCTTCCCCTCTGAAGTCATCTTTCTGGGTTAGAAGAGAGCAAGAGGTTTTAGATTTAAAGCTTGATTCAGTTTTGGTTGTTACAAGATTGCTTGCTCATTATCCTTGGAAGGAGATTAATTATGTTTTGGAAGCTTCTTTCCCATCTAAATTCTCTATTAATCCTTTTCTGGACGATAAGGCTATAGTTCGGGTGGATGACGACTTCCTCCAGTTCAATTATAATGGAAAATGGCGGCTCTAGGGTAATTTTCATTTAAAATTAGAGCATTGGTCCAATGAGCTTCATTCTCATCCTAAATTTATTCAAAGTAATGGTGGATGGATCAGTATAAAAAATTTGCTTTTGAATTTCTAGAAAAAATCTGTTTTTGAGGCTATTAGGAGTCAATTGGGAGGATTGTTAAGTATTTCTTCTCAAACTCTCAATTGTTTAGAATGTTCTTCGGAAAAAATTAAAGTGTCTTCTAATCTTTGTGGTTATATTCTAGTGAAAATTGTCATTCATGATCCAAGTTTTAGAGATTTCTCTCTTAAATTTGGTGATACTGCGTCATTTTGAAGCCCCAAGTTTGAAGAATATCTTGCATAATGATCTTTTTGCAAAGGATTTTCCAAATATTGTTGATTTAGCCAGAATTCATGAGCTATGCAAGATGAAGGTTGTTTTTTGCATGATGAGGTGAATTCTGATAATATTGTTGATTTGCAATTGGTAGACTCTTCAAATGTTGTGCCGGTTGGGTTCCCAAGCAACTTGGAACAAGCTTCAAGGATCGTTGGAAATTTCGATTATGTAGTTAAAGGGGTAATTAATAAAGAAGTCATGCAACCTTCGAATTTATTGCCTTTCACCCCTCCAAAGTTGGGAATATTGCTAGATCTGTTGAAGTTCCCAATAACTGCATTAATGATGGAATTCAAGTAAATCCTCAACGCGCCTCTACCATTTTGCATCTCTCTCCCCATAAAGACATTAATTCCCAAATTAATGTTGATGCACCAGATTCTTTCCTCTCTCCAAGTAATTTCGTCTCTTCGATTCCTTTACAACATGCACAAGATACGAGAGGTCTAGTTCAACCAGAATTTAGTTGTATTTTCAAGAAATATAGTGTTCGTGCTTTTCCGTATTTTTATACTCGAAGAATTAAATATTAGACCCCTTCTTCCTCAGTTCGCATTAATGTTTCAATAAAGCTCCTTCTAAGTAATCTGAATTGCTTTTTTTGATGATGCTTCTTTACCAATTGTTCAAGATTTTGTGCCTCTCAAACACCCTCAAGACTCTCTTGCCTTGCTCTCTAAAGTTGGGGAAATTTGCTCCACTAATTTAGGAAGACCAAAGGTTTTTACATCAGGTGACTATTCTGAGGTTGAATCTGAGCTTAATGTGAGTATTAGTAGCATTAAGTCTCCTTTTCCGAATCACATTTCGGATTCTTTGGGCAAGATTTCTACATGATGATCTCAATTCCCTATTTCAAGAGTCGGTTTCTCCTAATTAGTTCATGCACAAGAAAATTTGATAATATCACAAAGCTTCAGCTCCTCCCCTGTTCCAAAGAGTCGTTTCTCCCCTACTTATTTCAAAAAAGTGGGTATATTACTTTTAACTCTTCATTGATAAATTAAAGACAAAATTCCACTTCTAGCAGCTTTTGTAATAGGCGTATTTCTAGAATTTTGAAAGATATTAAAGATGAATAAGGGTCACATTCATTACAGCAGAAGGTTTTAATGACCTTTTTTAATTGTACAGCTGTTGTCCCTTCGTTTCCCAAGCAGTCACAGTCAACGAGGAGCTTTTTTTCCTGCTAGCTGGACTTTATTTATGAAGTGGTTGATAAATCGATTTTTAATGAAATGTCATTTTAGGGTGATTACATTAGAATTCTGAAAGTCTCCATTAATGAAGAAGTTATTAAAGAAGTAAAAGTCTTTTCGGTATTTGGAAAAAACTTTAAAGCTTCCATGTTCCATCGTTTCTTTGAGCATTATTATGAAGCAATCTTGTTAGATTGGATGTTGGTTTTTTAGAAAGTATTTCATTAGTTGAAGGTATGGCTTTAATTTTCATCAAAAAGGTCAAGAGTCGGTTTCCGTGCTGAGTTTTTTGTTATCCTCCAGCTTTGAACATCATCATTGGGAAGGTTGTTTGCATAGAAAACATGGAAGTTTGTGACAAGAGGTGCTTATTTGTTCAATAAAGCATTTAAGATGATTGATTCTCCTTTCTTGGAAGTCGAAGGGACTTTTTCCCTCTTTTTATTCTGCCTTTTCCGTGAAAGCCCCCTTCAAGTCTTGTATCTTCTTAAGCTTCAAAAACAAAATTTGGTGGATGGACGCTCTCTCCTCTCTCTTCTTAGGATTCTCGTCTAGCTTTTAATTTCGTCAAGTACTCTTCATCAGATTTAGAGTTCATCGGGTAAGTTATCAAATTCAATTTCTCTTAAGTTGTCTCATTTGCGCTGGTTGGAAAATGCTACAGTTGCTTGCTGTAAAATCCCTTAGATTCAAGATTTTTTAAGCAAGGAAGATTTGAGGGTGAAACATGTCGAATTCAGAAAAAAATGGTCTTCCTTTGAGTGATCTATGGATTAGGTTATTTGGCCGTCTTCTGGAGGGAGAAAATTCATCCATATTTCTGCTAGATTTCATAAAAGAGGTTGGTCTACTTTTTGGGAGATGATTAAAGATTACATGAGAAAATTTGATGAATATGTATTAAAAAAGTCTTGTAATCAGCTTTCAACCTTTAAAAAGGTTCCTTTAGTTATGGAAAAATCTTTTGAGGGAGTAGTTAAAATCAATTTATTTTGAATCCTAATGAAGTGAGGAAAGTTCAATCGGATCTTCTTCCTCCATCTTTTTGGGTTAAAAAAGAAAGTGAGATGGTAAATTTTGATTTGAGCTCTTTAATGGTTGTATCTAGGTTTAAAGCCCATGATGATTGGAATGATATTTCAAAAGCTTTGGAAAAAATACTTTGAAATCGATTGTGATTTGTTAATCCTTTTATGGTGGATAAAGCTTTGTTTCAATTGGAAGATAAAAGAGTTCCTAAAGATTTGGGTAAATGAATATTAGTGGAGAATTTTCGTTTGAAACTTGAAAAGTGAGATGAGATGAAGCATAGCTAGTAGGAATTTGTTATAAGCTACGACAGTTGGATCAAAATTTTGAATCTACCTTTGCAATATTGGTCTAAGAGATGCTCTGAGGCAATAGGCAGCTACTACGGAGGTCTATTAGCCATTTCTTGAAAGACCCTCGACCGATTGGATTGTACAATAGCATTCTTAGAAGTCAAAAGAAATTCCTGCGGTTTTCTCCCAGCTTTCATTGATATCCAAGATAAATATCTGGAGAATTTTTGTGTTTATATTGTGAATGAGTTCTCCCTCAAAAGAAGCAACCTTGAACTAGAAAATCCCTCAAACATTCTTGATTTGAACCGAATTCATTTTTGGCAAATGAAAAGGCTCTTTCGCAATCGAAATTGCCATTTTCAAAAGGAGACCTATCTGTTCGTTGTAAAGAATTTAACGTTATGGTTGAAATCATTTATCTCAGGAGTTGGTGGCTGCTAGGACTCGGTTCCATGAGGATTTTGCTCCAATCAATGAAGTTATTCATGAGGTTCTTGATTCTCAAGAAACAAAATAGTTGGATATTAATTCTAAGGTTGTTTTGGCTGGATTTCAGAAAATTGCCATTAATAAAGCATTTATTGAAGATGATGACTCTTCGGTAGTTGAGAAAACTTTAAAGACTCCATGTTCGAATGATTCTTTGTGCATTAATAAGGAAATCTCAATCGGTGTCAAGGTTAATTGCACCCATCTGAAATCCTTGATTTCCCCAAAATTGAATTATTTGTCATGATTTTTGAATAGTCACATTTCAAAATCTATCAAAGGTGCTTTCAAAGAATATAGTATCAAGGCTCTTCCTCTCTTTTACAATAGGCGGCATCCAAGAAACATTTCCTCTCTCAATAAGGAGAATTTTATTTCAGTGGGCCTTCTCAAATTCAAAACCTATGTGAAGCTTTTAATCTTGAAGCAAATGTAAAGGTTTCCCGGTCATCTAAGGAAGTTTATAACTCTTCGAATTCTTTGGTCAGTGGACCCTACTAATCAAGATATTAAAGACTCTTGAATGGGCAATTTCTCTAATAACAACTATGATTTAAATGTGAGTTTAAGCAGCATCGACTCACCTTATGTATTTCCATTTCAAAGGAATTTAGTTGTAGCCGATGTTCTAGATCATTCAGAGGACCTTCTTCACCTCTCCAATGATGACTCATGTCCTTTTGATGACCATTTGAAGCCATCTCATATTACTTAGAAAAGCGTCTCTTTTGATGCTTCGTCTTCTTCCAATGATATGGGTATCCCTTCATATGTTAGCAAGGTTGGCATTTCTTTAATTCCCTTCATTCCTTCTGGATGTGAAAGGTAATCCAACGGAGTTTTGTGGTGCGGTCTTCTATTGGCATTTAATGTGGCATTATCGAGAGTTTTTGTTATTTTTTTGAAGTTATTAAGTCAAGAGGATGAAGACTCTCGACCATAATTATGGTTCTCGAGTGTGGCTATTTTTGTTGAAGCTATTTTTGTTCTAGGAATTATTTTTGAGGTTGTGGAGTTGGTGGATGGTCGTTGTCTTTTGGTGAAAATTCATTTACAGCTTGATCCTTGCATGTGTAGCTTCTAAAAAATTCGGAAATGGTGGTGGCCTTGCTTGAAGAAGTTGGTGAGCAAAAGGTAGTTTTGTGGTTGTGCAGGCTATGGAGGTCTTTGGTCACTTCTTGGTTGCAATTGGTTCCTTCATGGGGCAATGCCGTTCTCATTGCTAATGCTTGAATTCTAGTGTGGTCCCACATATTTGGTGTTCCTTTGTTTCTTTGGTGGATGATTTCAGTTTTAGATTTACTTGAAAAGATTGATGCAGCATATTCTTGGCAGTAGTTTGAAGTGGGGCTGATTACTCTTGTGCAATAATTGTCATTTTTAAGTTGGTTCGAGCTTTATTGTTTTTATTTTGGTATTATTGGAAACCATGTTTCTATGGGACATTTTGCTTCTTTTTATTTCACTCCCTTAGGGAGTTTGTATCCTTGAAAGAAGAGTCTTGTATCTTCTTCAAGCTTCCCCTTAAGCATCTAGTGGCTATTTTTCACTTCTCTCACGTCTTTCATATGAATTCAAGCAATAAATTTTTAGTTCTTCTCTCGCAATGGATGGATCTTCTTGATTCAAGGCTGGAATCTATTGAAAATGAAAGGGTTCTCCTGAAAATAGCTTATCTTAATCCGAAAATTGAAATTCTCAAAGAGTACAATCTAGAGATTGCCAAAGTTCTTGAAAAGAATAGTCTCAAGTCATCTCAAGGTGGTTTGGAGGGCAATTTTCCTAGAGTTCTAATGATAGCACTTTTGCTTCTTAATTGGGCAGGATTTCAGAAGTTTTGCGTCATTTTGCTACATCTTTTGTTTCATTTGGCATTTTCTCACTCTTTTTTCTCTTGTTTGCTGTTTTTTTTTTTATCTTTTCCCTCCTTTTTGAGTTTGTATCTCTTCGAACTTGTAATCCTTTTCATTTATTGAATGAAAAGTTGTTTTCTTGTTAAAAAAATAATAAAAATAGAGTCAATCTATGAAGTCTATTCTCAATTCTCAAGTCGTTAACCATCAAGAAGAAATCAAATTCAAGGCATATAGTTCACTAGGTTCCTTTAGGATTGGAAAATACCTGCTTATGAAGACGATCTCTCTCAATAGCCACTTGCATAACCAAATTGGTTATAACTTTAGTGCGCACCTCAATGTTTTTTGCTGAAGCCTTCTTTCTATATTCGGCCTGTTGTAGTGATGTCTCCAAACAACCCAGTTTACTGCGAACAAGTCGCAGTTCCTCATTAAGTTCTGCATAAGATTCAGATAATAGGATGCAGTTCTCCTCTGCATGATCAGCTCTACTGTCCGCCTTCACAACCTTCAACTTCAGATTCCCGATCAAACTTTCCATGTCATTGATTGTAGCATAGAGCATATTTTGCTTCTCCTGACTAGCTTCAGCAGAAGCCACAGCCTGCTGAAGTTGCAGATCTGATTCCCTTAACTGTTTTTTAAGTACTTCAATTTCCTCAGATTCCTTGAGCTGTTTCTCAAGTGAACTCGCCTTCTCCTTCAAAGTGAAAATCTCAAAATTGGCAACGCTCAATTTCTCTTCAGCTTCCCTCAATTTAGATTTTAAATCGTTAGTTTGCAATTGTAAAGTTTTTTTCACCTCAGCATTGTTGTTCTTATAAATTAGCAATTCACTTTCCTTAGCTTTCAGCTGTTCCATAGAGCCTTCAAATTTTAATCTCAACTCAGCCTCTCTCTGCGCTGAACCATTTACATTGAACTGTAGAAGCTGAAGCCGACCAAGTAATTCTTTTGAAATGCCTATGAGGACCTCTGTTGCATTTTCTGCCTCAAAACACCTCCCACAAACTTCTTCTACTTCTTCCTCCAAAGAATAAACATCTTGTTGTGAAGAATGCAGCCTGAGTTTCAGTTCATCATCCATTTGACATGTTTCAGTCAGCTTCTTTTCAATATCCATCTCTCTTGCCAAAGATTTCTCCAGCATCCTCAGAATGTGTATCTGATGTTCAGCAGTTCGCATGTCTATTACAGGATTCCTCTCTAGCAATTGATTATTCTCTTGCAAGTCCATGCCCCCATCACCATTTCCTGTCAATACCAATGTGATATGAAGTACAATCATTATAATCATTAATTGCATAGACTGAGGTAAGCAGAAAATATCCTCAAAATATCATTCCAGAAGATTAGATTGCATCAGTAGGGAACTTGAAAAATTGAATTAGCATGGTTAACTAGTTGTGATAAGATGTTCGATCAGGTTGTATACTTACTACTATAATAACAACGCAAGCTCTTCTGTAACTTTGCTGACTGCATTCTAATATCAGAGATCTGTTCATGTGATTGTTTTAAGGATTCTTCGGAATCTTGTAACTTTTCTTCCAGATACATGGAAGTTTCTTTCGAGTGTTTGAAGAAAGGTATCAGTTCGTGAACATGAAAAATATCATTTTGAATCCTAGCCAAGAAACCATCCACCCCGTCCACCTCTGAATCTAAAAATCCAGCAAGGAGATCAATTTCCGATGATCTTTCAACAGAATCATCAAGCATATGATCATCATCTGAAGTAAAAGCTTCAAACTCACTCTCCCGTGTAGCAATATGCATCATGAGAACACTTAAGTTAACTAACTTTTCGGATGCACGTGCCAAATCCAATTCCAACCTGGTTATTACTTCACTGCCACTAATCTCCCCATTAAAGGAAGCCCGTGAAATACTGTCATGTTCATCTGCCCCCAAACCACTAACATTATCACAAATGACAGACGTGCTTGCTTCAGATAGAGCATCAGTATCCATTTAAGAGCCCTGTTGTCCTGTTGACTTTACAACCTGGATAACAGCAGTATTAAAAAGAAGATCAATTAGCGAGAAAAATGTCTATGGGTGCACATATTGAATGTAAAACCAGCAAAACAACTTGAACAAAAGTTTCAAATGTAAAAATACTGCTACTTTCTGCAATATTGTATCAAATAAATAAAATTTGAGGTTCCAGTTTCAAAGCAGTGTGGCCAAGCACAATGGAGAACGGAAGTCACTTAACAGATCAATGTCAAAGGCAAACCATTATTCACTCACCCGTTTGGGTGCAGCAACATGCCAATAACAATAAGTACCACCACTCAATAGAACACGACAGTTGAGGTGACTACTGAAGCTAACCTAAAAAAAAAGTGTTTTTAAATTTCTATTCCAAGAAATTTCAAAATAGTCGTGCATTTATTTCCCCGATAAAAATAAACTATGAATATCTTTGATGGATAAAGCAAGCCTAGGACGGCAACTTGTACCCACAACTGTTATATGATGCAGTCAATTACAGATATTCATTGAGCGACATTACCTAACAAGCTGATCTTTTTAGTCCGCATAAGTCCCTTAAATATTTCTGTCCTCAGGTTATAATGGAGCAAAAACTTTTGTCTAAAAACTACTCATGACACAGAGAAGTAAACTATCAGGGAAGGTAGCCAATAAAGGAATTCAATGTAGATTTCCTCTCAATCCAACATGCTACAACTAAACCCCACATAATGTTTGAGAAATAATTATGTTTGGCTGCACAGATGACTATGCAAAGGGGAAATATTATTTATCACACAATTTACAAGATATATGAAATTAAATGGTTTGAGTCCAGTAACATATTTTTTGTTTTTTTTTTAGAAAGAATGCTTTCATTTGAAAAAAAATTGAAAGAATACAAAGGCATACAAAAAATAAGCCCCAAAAAGGAACCCACCAACTAACTAAGGAATGGATTCCAATCTAAAAGAATTAAACCTAGCTGGTAATTACAAAAAGACAGTGTCACAGACGCTCACAAGGAGGTATTCAACCTCACCCCCTCCACAAACATCAATCACTAACCTCTCAATCCCTCTAAAAAACCTAGAACTTCTTTCGAGCCAAACATCCCAAAGAATTACACAAGCCTATCACAAAACCATAACTTTATCCCAAAAAAGGAGATTCAGGAGAGTCTCAACAATCAAAGCTTTACACCAAAAAATACTATCCCAACGAAACCCAAACGAAGCGCAACAATGCCTCCACAAAGCCTGGGACCATTGGTAGGACCACCAGAGATGATCTCAATCCTCCAACGCACATATGCAAAGAGAGCACCGCTGCGGCCCCAACACAAGAGAGAAACGCTTCTAAACTCGATCCATGGTATTAACTTTCCAGTGAAGAACTTACCCAACAAAAAATTTAACCTTCTAGGACACCTTAACCTTCTAGAGAGAGGAATAAGCCAGCATATCAGGAGCCACCTCTGTAGCTTCCCGATCAGTCAAAGAATGGCTTAAGCCTAAAGAAATCAACGGGAAGAAGGAGGAAAGGCCTCCCGTAGAAGAAGGACAAAGGCCACCGAATGCATCCTCTTTTCAAACAAATGGTATAACCGAGGAAAGGAAAGCGAAGAGGTTTCTCTTCCACCCATCAGTCTTCCCAAAAGAAGACATCTACCTCATCACTACAAAACACAAAACACTTCACAAATTGGGAAAAGATAGAAAACAAAGACGCAATTGCAATCCAGGGAGATCTAGAGGACCTCCTACCCCTACCATATACCTCCCAATAAAAGGGTTTGGACCGTGCCTACTTACCATTATCATGTTCCATAGGGTATCAGGTTCTAAATAAAAGCCCCACAACCACGTGGTCAACAAGACCTCATTTCGACTAACATTCCAATCACAATTCATACTTTTAGGCCTCAAGTCATGAGTGTTTACCATAGGAAGAAAAAAAAGGGTAATTGGGTCATTGAAAGTTAGTGTCTGAGGGGAGGGCATATGGGTAAAGGAGGCATCTTTGCTTTAGTAGGATTCGTTTTGGTTGGGGTACTAGAGTATTGGGAGAGTACCCAGCCCTCTCGACTGGTTGGTTAGCTTGTACGGTGGTTCTCCACCATTTTGACACTTTATTCATAAAGAATACTACTCTGGATACCTATCACATACTTGACTAAAATGACTCTAACACAACACTTCTAAGAATAGTGCCCTGAACAAGTTCTTAAAACATGTTCCCACCAAGGTTGTAATATCTTCATGACAACTTTTTAGACTTTTCAATCAAAGCCTACCACTAAAGTGCAACCGATCTTTTTCAAAATGACAAAAATAAAGCACTAAATTTCAACTAAATAAGGGTCTTGAGATAGATTTCCAAATTCTATCTTCGTAATACTATCGTGCTAAAAAAGTTCAAGGCATAGAAAATAGGTTGAACTATAAATGACCCATGAAAATTTCCTAAAATAATATTTTTTGAAAGAGCTCCAACAACAACAATTCCAAAAGTCTCCAAAAATATGTTCCAAGCCATCAAGGCAAAATGACATATCTCCCAAGACCATTAGGTTACAAAAAGGCTTCTTGGAAAAGATTCGAAGTTCAAAGTTACAAAAATCTTTGGAAAAAAAGACACCAAGAATAAGAGAATAGTTTCATAAGGTCCCAAAAGTTCACTTTTATAAGATGAACCCCTTATAAAAGGGAAATCAAGGAAGACAAGTAGGCAACTCCCAATCAAACAAGGCCCTTCCGAGAAAGAATAGAAGAAATGGATGAAACTTTGAAAAAGAAAGGCTATAGAAAAAAAAAAAGGAAACAAAGGGGACCATCACTAATACAACAATCCTCACAAAATCGAACACAACACCTATCCCAACACAATTTTTTATAAAATTGAAAAATCATGGGAAACTGAGCATAATCGTTTCCATGGGCTCCAAGGAGTGCCCTTAGTCACCATAATAGTACCACCAAGAGAGTGACATCCGTACTAAGCACTATAATCTTGTGCCATAGATAATTAGGGCAGAATTTGAAGGTGTTAGATTCCAAATCCCCAATCCTCCTTCCCATTACCACAATCCTATACCGATAGAGGAAGGAATCTTAAACCAAGAAAAGAAATAGAGGGGGGTCCCATGTAGCACACATATGAGATCAAAATTAATCCCCCATTCGAAAAAAAAAATTAAAAGAAAAAGAAAGTTCCATTTCACAACAAAAGATGCTTTTGAACCTTTTTTCACCACATGATCCCAGAACAAAATTTACTAAGGGTTTTCCCTACCCTAACTAAAGAATAAAGATAAAAGTAAGTTGTAGGAAATGTAGAGACTTCAAACCCCACCTAATTACCAAGCTTTTTGGCCAAATGCAATTGATACCAACTCTGAACAATTCTTCCTGTCATCAAGGATTGGGGTTGAGCACAGAGACTTGAAAAACTTTATTAAGATTAACAAAAGAATCCTCCCTCCCAAAAGAAAAAGGATAAGTTTTATCGACACATTAGAAGTGAGTGAGGTGAACTTTGTCCAGATGCTAGCCTATAAAGAATGTCCACCACCACAACGAAAAGGAATGAAGATGAGACATCATCTTGTCAAATACCTCTTGAAGCGAAAAAATTCCTCCTGCGACTAACCTTTAACCAAAGAGAAAATTTTCACCAAATGTAAACAATTCCCAACCCGAGACATTTAAACCCAAAGCCCTTTTCCCACATGACCTTGTCTAAATAAACCCAATTAACATGATTGTAATAAGCCTTCTCAAAATCAATTTTAAAGACAATGCATTACTTATTACAAGCCCTCTAATCCATGGCTGCCTCAAAAAAGGATTACTTCCACAGTTCTTTCCCGTTTGCTTTGTGAAGAAAATTTTATCCCAAAACTAGTAATAATTCACTCTGCCTACCTAGTTCTTTTCAATGATTGCCTGTGTGGGTGCGCATATGCACTTACAAAATTACATCACTCTTCCCAAAACTATCCAAGAAACAAATATTGTGAACATTAATTCCAACTCTTACTTCTCCTCTATCAGTAAGGAAGTTTACGTTCAACTATAAATGACGACCCATAACACTAATCTGCACCGAATCACCAAAATCCCCAAATGAAACTAGTAAATGCTCATAGACAATTTTCAATGTACGCAGATTGAAGCCCAACCAGTATCATCGAAATTTAGATTTCTGGTCTAAAGTTCTCATCAAAATCCATCTTCGTTCATCAAATCTCTAACGACCCAGATCATACTTTCCCGCAAAAAGTCCATCCAATAAAGCCCAGACGATCAGAAAACATGACCACATAAACATTAAAAGGCAGCAGGGGAAACAACAAGAACACAACATATCGTTTCAGTCACTTTCTCGGTAGAACTAAGGAGGCAAAATTCAATAGCAGTAAAAGTTCAGAGACTCAAGAAACTTGAAAATGAATAAGAAAAGAAAAAAAACAAAATGCAAATTATTAACAGACTGATACCTCTGTGAAGCCACCCGAGTTTTTTCCAATGGTAAGAACAAGAATCGTGCAATGAAGAACGAAGGGGTTTAACAGGAAGGTAAAAATCATCACCATTTTAGTTTACGAATTTTTATTTATAGATGTTAAAAATTAATAATTAATAATATTTTGTTCGGGGACAGGTCATTTCCACGTGGCATTTTGGGAATGACATTCTTTTTGAGAGCCTATGAAATGGCGACACTTGTTGTTTGTTTGTCGTCGGACTAAGAACTGGACTTCGGCTGTGGTGTAACCCGTCTTTGGAAATGGAAAAAATAAAAAATAAAATAAAAGAAAGATCAGCAAAAAGTTGTTATAAGTAACCAATTTTAATCATTGATAGTCAATTTTACATGTAATAATTGATTGTGTGGTTTATAAATAAGCGTGTGAGTTTTTACCATTTTAATTTTGTTGGCAATTTCTTAAATAAATTATATCGTAAATATGGGAGAGATTGAAATTTTAGTTGAGTTGTTCGTGATTATTGATTTCTATATTTTAATAAGTTTATCGATTTCATTTTTAAAATGCTTTGCGGTGTGGGCATGGGTAAGTGATATAAATTTGGTTGAATAATAAATTCAGTGTTTAAATGTTAATATTATATCTATATTGGTATTTGAAATTTAAAAAGTTTTAGTTTCGTAATTTTTTTTCAAGAAAATTTTACTCATGTACTCAATAATTGAGTCCATTATAATCTTAAACTTGTAAATTGATCGATTTAAACCCATATTTAAATAAATAGTTCAATTGGTCAATACAGACATAGTTCGGTGATTAAAATATTACTACTCTCTAATAGATTATAGGCTTGAATTCTTCACTTCACCACTATGTAATATTCTATAATAATAATGAATGATTCAATTCATATCCTAGATTATACAAAAGGTTTTTTTTTTTTTTTTTGGTAATTGTCAAATGATGAAGTGGAGAGAAGGTTTATTTTCATTTCACTATTTTAGTTCTTTTACTTTTAGCTCTAATTCATTTTGGTCGTTTTATTTTCAAAATATTAATTTTAGTCCCTATATTTTGAATATTTGTTCATTTTAATTTTTGAACTTCAAAAAATGTTTATGTTTATTTATTTATTTTATATCTTTTCTTTTTGTAACAATTTCAACGTAACATTTCACTCAACTTTTTATTACATACTTATTCTATTTGTATTTGAAAAGTTTTAGTTCAAATTTATTACAAATTATGACAGGGAACAAAAAAAAAAGTGGGCATAGATGTGATTCTCTCTGTTTTTTCAAACATCGCAAAATCCATTTTTAGATTATAGTAATTTACTAATAATTTTTTTAAATTGTTTGTTTTCTTAACCAAAAAAAAAAAGTTACTTTTTTATTTATTATTATTTTTTAAGTTTAACACGTAATAATTTTTTCAGAATAAAAAAGTAAAACAAAATGGTATCGTAGTTACATAGGTTTAATTAATTTTTATAAAAGTAATTTATTTATAAATATGATAAATTTGAGCAATGAAAACTTGAAATGAACGAAGGTTTGAACACTAATATACAAATTGGAGTTTTTTTTAATACAAAGAAACCAAAAGAAGTAAAATACTAGTTAGTTAAAAGTGGGTGAATCGGTGCAAAGTGTATGATAAATCTAATGTGGTTAGTCTTCCATCCAAATCTGAAAATGTTGATGTCACATGAATCGCCAACAAACTGGCAACCTCGTTGTGCTTCCGTTTGGTCAGTAAAACTCCTGCAATCTCGCCTCTTCGAACTTTCTTTCTGATTTCATCGACAATTATTTGGACTTCATTATCAAATTAGAGTTTGTTTGCACGAGTGGAGCAAAAAAAGGAAGGGGGCAATTGTGTCTCTCATAGATAGTCTTAAATCCCCC
>JAOANK020000066.1:2163189-2175238 GCA_026257165.2 Telfairia occidentalis | reverse complement strand
GGGATCCGATCAGGTGGTAAGAAGCAAGGAGGAATGGAAGACGATGAAGAATTTTTAAGGTACATTTCAAAAGATGAATGTAAAGCCGGGGGAGGGGGATCTATTAGTATTATGGTGGCTTTCTATTGAAAAAAAGAATGCATAGCGGCTTTGATAATTTTTTGTCTGTTTGATGTCATTTTTCAGTGATGATGATGATTTCTATGATCGAACGAAGAAGCCTTCAAATAAAAAAGCTGGTGAACACCAATCAATTGAAACTGCTGATTCTCTACTTGATAAGAGAGATATCATCAAGCAAAAAATGGAAGAAAAAAGAGGGTTGCTGTTGATTGAGGGGAACAAAATAGAATCACATACAGAGTTGGAAACTGTCAATGATGCTCTCGATGCTTACATGTCAGGGCTTTCATCTCAGCTAGGTTTGGTTCTCTTACATATACTATAGTTTCTTCCGTTCTGTTCTATTAGTTTTAGTTGTTCCTTTGCTTGAGTGTGGCTTTTACTTTCTTTTTTTGCTATTTTTATGGTCATATACTATATATAGTTATAACTACCAACCCATTTTCTGCAGCTAAAAATGAATTTGCTGTTATAATCCTTAAAAATCATGCTAATATTTTTCCTGCCAAATTTGAGGGTTGAGACCGTAACTATTTTGAGTAATACTTATTGAAAGCTATCATCTTCAAATTTATGTGCTTGCGTTCTTGCAAAATTCTAGAGAACATTTCTTCTGACCGCTGTTGTTGTTGTGATTATTGTTGGCAGTGCTCGACAAAACCACCAAACTACAGAATGAATTATCGTCTCTTCAGTCAGAACTAGATAGAATTTTGTACCTGTTGAAAATTGCTGATCCATCAGGAGAAGCAGCCAGGAAAAGGGATTCGGCTTCAGCCAAGAAAAGTGATTCAAAACTAGAAGCAGCAAAGTCTGAAAAGTTTAAAACCCCTACATCTGTTAATGCGAAACCACGTAAGGAGCTAATAAAAGACAGTGATCCTAACGAACAAGCGGTAGATGCGAAACAAGAAGTCAAAACCACACAAGAAAGTGTTGAATCTAATGAGGCAGTTACCGAAAAGATTGTGGATGATACCGAAGATGAAAAAACTATCAGTTATACTGTTGTAAAGCCCCAGTGGCTTGGGGCCATTGAAGAAATGAAATTAGAGGAAATTCAAAAGGAGGCTGCACCATTGGATATGCATGAATCTGATGATTTTGTTGACTACAAAGACAGGAAAGAGACTCTGCAGAGTTCTGATGATAAGCTTGCAAAGGTGGATTCTGTGATTGAGAGTGCTGCCCCAGGTTTGATTTTGAGAAAACGGAAGCAAGAAGAGAAATCTGACAATCACTTGGATGCCTCTCAACAGTTGACATCATCTTCTGAGGCTGAGAGATCAGAATTTAAGGCAGAGGATGCTGTGGCTTTGCTGTTAAAGCATCAAAGAGGGTATCATGGATCAGATGAGGAGGAAAGACATGAAAGCAAACGCTCGACAGGTCGGAACAGATCAAAAAAGGATGAGAAGAAGTCCAAGAGGGTACTTGGTCCTGAGAAACCATCATTTCTCGATACCAAAGCTGATTATGAATCATGGGTACCCCCTGAAGGTAAGTTTTTAAGTGACTATATTGGTCCAACTGCTAAATTCGGAACTTCTGCATTCTCTCTAATATTATGTAAGTTATCTTTTTCTATATGCAGGGCAATCAGGTGATGGACGGACATCATTAAACGAACGTTATGGCTACTAATCTTCCATGTTTCAAGAAACATTGACCTTAAATTGGCCTTTCCTCTTTCACTCTCGCCGGAAAGATGCATTGGTCACTCTCACTGCCCTGTAAATTATGTCATCGGTCCAAGCTGCTCCTTTTTCCAATGTGTACAAACAGGTTGCAAGGCTGCTGATGGCACCATGGGTTTTACATTTGAAAGCCTTGTGTTGAATTCAAGATATATGGGAACTCAGGCAAAGATGTTCATAAACTGTGGGATTAGCAAGCTTGGAAACGTTGCTTCTCTTTATAACAGGGTCACATAAGATAGGAGCAGAACTTGTAGAAATTGCATGCTCTCTTACTCCGGAAGCTGCACTGTAACATAACACAACATAACATACAAGAGCAGTTCGTTTTTCAAGTTTTGCTACAAACTTTCCAGTAATTCCAGCTTAGTATGGAATGGTTGTGTTCTTCGGGGTTATTTTAGACTTCTCACTCATTTTCACTCCTTTTTAGAAAGATCTTCTGGAACATACTTTTGACCTTGATTTGAGTTGTACTCTGGTTGGATCATCTGTATTAGATAAGATACTTTGAAACAATATCTGGAAGTCTCTAAGTGGTCATGAAGCACTTAATAGTTGGTATGGTACATTACATCTATTAATTTCCAAGTATATGAAAAGTTGTCAATGATGTAATTGATATATATATATATATATATATATATATTTTTTTTTTTTTTTCTGAGTTTGAGGTAATAAAATTTAACTGTACCCAATTATAGTAGCATTATCCATTCTCTTTTTCTGTAGTCCTAAGCGAATGGTGGCATAATGCTACTTTTGGAATTTTATAATTGTCAAAGAAAATTTGGGACTGCAATTTTTTTTTTTTAAAAATAAATGTAATAGAATGAAAATAATAACAAACTATCATTATTGAAGGATGAATATGTCCAAAAACGATTTTTAACTATCTCAACCTAAGTTATGCATTTTAAAACATTTCTAATAGATCTTAAAACTTTTAGGAATATGCTTATTTACTCTCTAAAATTTTATGTGTTAACTTAGTTAATTATCAAACCGAGCATAACACAATTGGTTAAGATATATATCCTCGACCAAAATGTTAGAGGTTCAAATCTCTATTCCTATATGTTGTTGAACTAAAAAAAAAAAAACTCAGTCAATTTAATGTTTACATTACCAAACACATTTAAACTAGTTACATATGAGGTTCAATTCCCCATCAATGTGCCACATAAGCATTGAACTTATTAAACACAATGGAAAGCTTAGAGATATATTAGAAATTCTTTAAGTAGAGGGACTACATATGTAAACACAATTTTAAAGTTCAAAGAATTATTAAGAATTTTCTAAACACAGACTAGACATAATCTAAACTCATTCTAGTGAAGATTTGAACTTACAATTTATGCAATAAAGTCTAATTACATGTGTGTTTGACATGACTTAGATGATTTGAAAAATTTTAATTATAAATTAGAAGTTCTTGTATGTGTCAAGATCAAGCTCAACATCCGTAAAAAGGTACGAGTTGTATGCAAAGATCCAAATCCATGATTCTTCTTCTTCTTCTTCTTCTTCTATCCTGGTAGCGAAGAGACTTGACCGAAGAGCGATCGAGCCACAATGTAACGCTCCATTTATTTGTTTTATTTTATTATAAGTTGTGATGATGATATTTTTATAATTATAGATTTTGAATTTTGGTTGATGGAGAATTAAAGTTTGATGAATGATTTATCTTTTTAATTTTCTAAGTTAGTAAAAAAAAGGGAAATAAAAGTGGTGCAATTAGAGAATTAATTAGGTTAATTTGAAAAAAAATTAAGTAATTTGTTTTTGTTGATTTTATGGAAAAAAAGAAATTAAACTAGCTCGATAACATTTTTGTAATTAGTTAAGGAGCTTTAGGATTAGGGTTTTAAAATGTACCATATTTAACCTTAAGTTGAAACCTAGCCACCAAGCCACCAAAATCCATTAGTTTTGCCAAAAAGAAAAAAAAGAAGGAAAATCCCTTTCGCTCTCTCTTTCACGCATCTTCTCCAGAGATCCTTCTCCCTCTTGGCCACCCTCCCTTCTAGCAGTAGCTAATCGTCGACGTAGGCTTGTGGTGGTGGCGGTTTGACGTCGTTCTCCTCACTGTATAAAAGTATACTTATTTTTTGTTCTTTTTTTCTCTCCCTCTAGGTTTTTCCTCATAGGATTTCATTACTAGTATTTTTTTGTGGCTGTAGGGGGTGTTGATGGCTTGAACAGTACCACAGAGGCCGCACACTCTCTCTCCCGAAATATCTCTCTTAATTCATGTATTCTCTCACTCTTTTCAGTTAAAAGTGGGTTTTTGAGTGTAGTGAAGGGTGGAAAAGGACCACAAGGACCAAATCTACATGTTGATGGAAACGAGAAGTCGAACGGAGCAGGGGTGAGATCGTGCGCTCGTGAAACGACTACTGTCCGCGGCTGCAAGTGGGCTCATGCACCGATTTCGAGCCAAGCGTGCGGGTGCGTGTGGCATATTTTGGTGAACGACAGGCGGCGTTGGACTTCTGGTAGTCTGTAGTTTTAGATCCGGTGGTCCGTGAGTCAAAAATCGGCCGTGCGTGGATAGCGGTGGCAGCGTGTGGAGTTGGTTTTTAAATAGTAAGCTTCTAGTGGTGTTATATCCCTAGATCTAGCCTCAAAATTTGTTAAAGATTAGTTTTAAGATGATTTTCTAAAATGAATTTCATGTTTGACTTTAGGTTGACCAAGCTTACTTTGACCAGTTCGTTAGGGGAAGTGTAGGATTTGCTTGAGGTAAGTGACTTCACTTATGGATCCATTAAGGGCTTCCGTTGGATGATGCATGAATGTGTATGATTTAATACATGTATGTGTAGAATATCTCGATGAATAGTGTAAGATGCCATGTTTGTATTGGTAATCCTTGAGAAATGTTGTGGCATATTTGCATGTATGATCTTGATGTGTTATAGTGATATTCTATTATGTGTATTGGCATGCTTGAAATTGCTTTGCTGAGATATGTTGTGATGTTGAGTAATGTGATACGACATGCATGATGTATGATGTTAAGTTTCGTGTTGTATGTATGTGAGATCTTGCATGAACTATAGAACCATGAAATCATGATTTATAAGAGGATGACAACTGCCTCTCCCACACCTAAAAGGTTGGTGTTGGGCGGGATCTGGCTCTGCAGTCGGATACCCCCCCTTAAATCAAGGGCCCACACTTGTACCCAAAGTGAGATGACACCATGGTAGGATAAAAGTTGTTGTTCATCCCACATGAGAAGAATAGTATACTGTCAATTGATGAAGAATATGTCCCAAAAGTCCATACCATGAGTTGCACGAATGCATGTGTTTGTAGGTTTAACCATGTAAGTTGGGTCACTTACTGGGTATTTGTTAAAAATACTCAACCTTTTCTTTTAAACATTTTGTTTCAGGTAACGACAATAATGCTCATGGTGGATGATGAGAAAAGGTTCTTATATGCCATGATCATGTGTTGATTTATTTATGCTTTAGGTCTAGGGATCATGTATTTGAAATTCAAATTGAGTTAAAAGTTTACTAAGTAGTTACTTCTTGTTTTACTTCGTTTTGCTTGGGATCTCAATTCAAGGTTTTTGAATATTTTAATTCACGTTTTAAGTTTTTTTATTTTTCAAAGTTATTCTTTAAAGTTTCTTTGACATGCATGTAGTCACGATCTAAGGTTAGTTTAAGTCGGGTCGTTGCACCCAGAATACCTTTAAAGATAGAGCTAAAGAGAAGGTCCAATTCTCGGCAAATTCTCACTAAATAGCTCGGATCGAGCCGAGTCGGATCGACAAGTATGGCCCGGGCAAGTTGACTTGATCTGAATACAACCAGCCCTAGTCCACAAGCTGGGCCCAACACAAGTTGCTTGACTGAAAATAGCCAAGAATAGCGAAGAAAAGCTTAGTCGACCTTCTCCATTTGGTTAGCCCAATTGAGTGTTTTCGAATCATCACAGATAGGTTAGACCCACATAGTGCTTGTTTCAAAGAAGAAGACCAATTCCTAGTCCGATATGAAATGTGAGTAAAAACCCAATCCAAATTGGAGAAGGAATCCTTACCAAACTAGGAAGAGCGTTTATAAATAGGAAGAGTCAAGTTCGTTTTCTCTGTGAGTTTTTAAGAAACCAATCCTAACTTAGATATCATAGCCTTTTTTTCTTTGTTTTAGAGGTTATGTTTGCTTGATTTTTCCTACTTCAAACAAATTCACCATTGACTAAAAATAGATATCAACACAATGAAAACAAAGTTTATTATATGTTTTGAGATATGTGTTCGATATAAATTTAGAAATTGGATTTCAATTTTAAGAGTTCTTTAAGATACATTTAATAATATATTCATAAACAATAAAAATAGTAATGATTACAAACTAAATATTTAGTTTAATCTCAAATATTATTCATTAGTTTATTAACATATTTTATATTATAAATTTTATATAATTAAGATTTTATATAGTATATTAATCATATGTTTTTTTATTTTTATTTTTAATATAATTATGCATTTTCAAATTTAAAATTGAAATATGAAAATACTGAAAATATAAAATAATTTCCTTTTTTTTTCAAAAGTTCTACTGTTTGGATCATAGAATCTAAAAACGCCTTTAAAAAACAAACTTACCAATCATATATTCACTATGAATCAAAAACAAAAAACAAAATTTAGATTTCATACCAAACAGACCGTTAAAGTTTCTTAAGTTTTCCTCTAATTACCTCAATTTAAAAAAAGTTACATCCTATGAAACAAACATGGTTTTGCATTATCTTAGACAAAACTCATTCCAAAATCTGTGAAACAAATGGGGTTTTAAAGGTAAGAGTTTGACAATTATTTTTAGAAAAGTCAAAACTGATTTTTAACTAATTAAAACCCCATTTGTTTCACAGATTTCATAAAAAATGATTTTATGGTAATTCATAAATTTATCCTTACCCATTATCTCTCGCATATTTTTTAAAAATTATTTTTTAACTAATCTCTCTACACATAAATGCACATATGTATTCACACAAAATTTTCTTTGCACAAATTTTCTCAATAATCTCTTATAAGAAAACATTAAGCAAATTTATCCTTACACACATAACTAACCATTATTATGTGAGGGACCAAAAGTAAGCATTAAGAAAAATTCATAGGTAAATATGTATAACATTTTGAAACATAAGGATCAAATAAAAACTAAATTCAAAATTCAAGGTTAAGAATATAACATTTTAGAAACTAAATGAAAAACTAAACTAAAAATGTAGGATTAGGAACCAAATAAAAATTAAACTTAAAGTTCAGGAACAAAAAAAATATTTTTCCCTTATTTTTAAAAGAGAAGTAATTTATGCCACTCCTAAACACACCATTATAGTCATTATTGGAAATAGTTTATGTCACTCCTAAAAAAAATTACCTAGTTAAGAGAGAAAATTTTATCTCGAAACTACGACTAAAATCTTCTCTTAAGTAGGCTAATTATTCTCCCTCTAAATTTATATCAACTCACTAAGTATTATATTATGTCATACAAGTTTACCATCAACTAATTTTTCACATTTTACTAACAGAAATGAAATAATTAAAAAATGTCAGAACATAAAAGACTAAAATAATTGAAAAATGTCAAAATATAAAGGACTAAATTTAAAATTTTAAAACTTAGGAACTAAAAAAAAACACTCAAACAGAATGAACAAAAATATAACATTAGCCTCTTCTTTTATCAAATCATTTTTCATAAATAACAGACAATGTAAACAATGCATAATGATCTACAAGTAAATAGTGAGTGAATTAGTGGTCTAATTAGATGAGAACTTTGCGAAAGATAAGAGGACTAGGATGGTGCCCATGGAACCAACACTATCGATTAAAGTCTTGGTATAAGATTAAATTTATCATAACCTAGCTATTAGCTTAAACTTTTAGGCTCATTTGATGATTTAACATGGTATATATTAGAGTAAGAGTCCTGTGTTCGAACCCCTGTATGTCACGACTATCTTAACCAAACCTATGGAATATTGGAGATTTGAGGTGGTTTAAAACTCTCTAAATAACTCTTTAAACTTTTTATTTAGAGAATAAAAGATCCAAAGCACATAAAAGCTACTAGAGAACAAAGAGAGTCAGCTCAACCAAAGAAGAACAAAAAAAAAAAAAAGTAGACCAAAGCTAGAGAGACTAGCAAAAACAAGCCAAAAGAGAACAAACGAGACTACAAAAGAGAAGCTCAAGCCCCGAGCCAGAGAAAGAGGTGACAACCAAAGACTAATGAAGGAGATCTATCAAAGAGCCAAATCCAGCATAGCTCAGTTGGTTAAGACATATCTCTTCAACCAAAAGATCGTGGATTCAAGTCCCCACCTCCCCACATGTTGAACTCGAAGAAAAAAAAGATCTATCAAAGAGGTCGTCCCATATTGAAGATACCATCGAATCTGGCCTAGACCGTTGTCCCTTGAGATTAATATGGAGGTGTGCATAAATTAGTATAGATAATCATGGTATCAAAAAAAAAAAAATTAAAGAGATATATGAGTACTAACTTTTTAAAAAATATTTTCAACCAATTAAAAGTGCTTTTAAAGATTTTCACGAGTTGAAAGAATAATTTGATTAAAGTGAGAGCTTCACGATATAATTTTATAAATTAAACGATGCGTGCACAGATTTCTTATTCTCTTTTACCTCAAAAATAATAAAAAGGTTGTTATTCTCTTTTGAAATATAATATTGACTCCCAAAAATAAAATTAAAAATGATGTGGAAAGTATCATTTATTAGAAATCGAATTTATTTTTTGTTTTTAATTTTCAAAAACTATTCTTCTTTATTTATAATTTTTAAAAATAAATACTAAATATTCTAAAATGAGGTAAGATTTGTGAAATATATATTTTTTTCATAAAAAAATATTTTCAACCAATTAAAAGTGCTTTTAAAGATTTTGAATAGTTGAAAGAATAATTTGATTAAAGTGAGAGCTTCACGATATAATTTTATAAATTAAACTATGCCGGGAAAGATTTCTTATTCTCTTTTACCTCAAAAATAATAAAAGGTTGGTATTCTCTTTTGAAATATAATATTGACTCCCAAAAATAAATTAAAAAATGATATCCAAAGTATCATTTATTAGAAAACGAATTCATTTTTAGTTTTTAATTTTCGAAAACAATTCTTCTTTATTTATAATTTTTGTTACATTTTAAAAATAAATACTAAATATTCTTAAATGAGGTAAGATTTGTGAAATATTTTTTTTTCCCACAAGTTTTTTAAAGAAATTAAACCAACATCAATGGCCTACTTGAAACGTAAATATTATCTAATAGATTTAATATAACGTATTTAGGAGTTAAATGCTTGAAAAAATTAATATTTGAAATGATAAATGTCAGTATTTTATTTGGATATATATAGATGATAATTAAACGTTTGGGTTTACATTTTTTTTTTTTTTTGAGTTCAACAACATGTAGGGGTGGAGAATTTGAATCCATGACCTCTTGGTCAGGGAGATAATATTTTAACTAATTGAGCTATGCTCGGTTTATCAAACGTTTGTGTTTACATAACGAATGATAAATGCACTATTTTTAGAAGGATACAAGCTATAATAGGAGGATACATGAAATTATGGGAATTCCACCGTTTCACCCTTTTACATGAACGATAGATAAATATTCTATTAAGAGTTGTGACCTTTATGCACATCATGCATTGATCAACCCTCGTGTAGACGTAGGCCTTTATCATAATTTACTTAGACAAGTTGAACCTAATTGGATTGATCATGAGAATTTGATCTTAGTAGTGTGGGAACACATTTTATTCCCAATTAGATCAATTCTACATATAATATTTTGGTGTTTAATTTGTTCCAAAGACGTATCATATCGGGTATCAATATATTATTTGTCATTTGATTATATTACATTAAAGATAAAATAATTATCGATCTATTCTCCTATAAAGATAGTTCAACTCGGAAAATGAATTGGTTTTAATAATATTTATTAGGAGTTTGAATTTCGTGATCCCATATTATTTTTATAGAAAAAAAAAATCACAAACTTTCTGATCATCTTAAGGTTGCAAGTACCCCAATAGCTGACAATTTCTCTCTATTGCATTTATTAGTTTTTGGCTACGAATTTTTTTAGATTATTGAAGCAATTCAGCGAATTTATTTGAAATATATGCCTCAATTTTCATATTCACATAGGTGAGATAGTATAAATAGTACCCTATTATTTATAAGTTGATTCATATAATTGAATGGTCGTGTTGATCAAATTTGGACAAGTTAACAAGGTTTTTAATGAAGAAGGAAAAAAAAAAAGAAAAAGGAAAAAAACATTCATTCAAACATAAGATTAGACATAAAAATAGTGTTTATTTTGTTATAGCATTATTCATTATTATTGGTAGATAAGGATAATACAACATTGTGCATCATCTAGAGTAGAGAAGATAGCCTGAATTCTCTTACCAAAGTAGTCGAAGTTAAGGCACTACCATGACAGAGTCAATAGGACCTTTAAAACTATTGAGTGTCCAGGATTTATCATCTTTGCTATCCGTCACTATAGCTTCCCATATCTCAAATTTGCTTGGTGCGCATGGAGTTACAATTGTTATTTCCACCATTATATAAAGGCGGTATTTTACTCCTTCTTTCACCGGTGCACTGTCACCTCTCATCAGACGATCGCACCTCCAACGGGCCCCTACTAGCTTTTGTGCATACTTCAACACTGCAAACTCTCCCATCCCCACCAGATATCGGTTGCCATTGATATTCTCTATCGGTTTCCAATCGTAATCTTGACAACTCATCCTAACTTCTGAATGATAGTTCGAAGTTAAAAAAAAAATTACTTTGTAAGGGGTGGTTTGCTCGATCTAGACTGGTAGTTCGACATTTATAGAGTTCTCGATCGGTGAACTCTAAACGTAGATATCAAGGAATTGATTCGTAGAGTTGAATTCAATAGTTAAGGCATCTTCATATGTGGACCTCATCGAATTGAAAGAGAGGCTCAATAAAATTCTCATGCATTAAAAGATAGCTTCGAATCCAATTCATTTACTTCTAGCTCTTATTCTATTGCCTTACTGGGCTGATAGACTTTGTAGCCTCTATTTAATTTAGCATATGTAGTTTAGGAACCAACTATGAATTTCACTAAATATTTCAAGTTTTATTTTATTTCTGGCATACATATATAAAAATATTTAATCGCATTTTTTTAACATTTATACTAAACAAGTTAAGATCATATATAATGGCCTCTTATAGTTTTTTAATCAATATTATATTTTTTCATAAAAAAATGTTGAATATTACTTAATCGGAATATTTCATATTAATGTATCTAAAATTATATATTGATATAAATTTGTGTCCCCATCTAACATAAAATTATGGATTCGCTATTGTGTGTGACGTATAGAAGACTACCCATTCTGGGTCTCATGGGGTCTTTGAGCTGATCAATCTTTCACTACCTGATTTTATTTCTTTCTTTTGTACTTAAAAAAAAATGTAGCCAATTGGACAAGTTACAAACTAATGACAATTTAATTAATTTTGGGACTAAAGGTTGGATTTAGCAACTTAAAATTAGGGCTAAACTCTAAAGTGACGTATTTCTTGACATGTAATCTTATATTCTATTGAACAATATGTTATACAAAATTTACAAGAAAAAAATTGATATAAATGTAAACAAACACCACCATAAAAGTTATTTACTTGAATGATTAAGCCTGCGTTGTATCTTCATTAACTCTAGATAATAAGCCACTTTCAAATATTTTAAAGGTATTTTTCATTTAATAAAAAAAATATTTTTAGAATAAATTATCTTTAATTAACAAAAATTTCTAAAATATTACTAAAACGAAAAACTAATTAAAATTACGAAAAAATGAAATAAGTGAGAGATAATGTGAGTAAATAGAGAATAGTGAAAGAAATGGTATATAAAAAAAGAAATCAATAAAAGTATACAAAAAAGGGGTTAGTGAGAAAAAGATATATACAGGCAGAGAGAAAAGTGCTTTTTTAAGTGAATTCTTGATCCAATTGGTCCCAACTACAACTCGTGAGTAACATCTTCGTTGTGAATTTTTTTTTTTTTTTTTTAAAATCTTAATGTTAAGGTCTATAATATAACTTTATAAATTATATTGAAAGAGAAAAAAA
>JAOANK020000066.1:2152577-2163089 GCA_026257165.2 Telfairia occidentalis | reverse complement strand
AATCAAAAGTGTTTTATGAAAAATTCTTCACAAATAAAATGAACTATAAAAAATTGGATTAATTTAAAAGTTATTTTAATCACGAGGGAGATAAATTATCCAAAAATGACTTCAAAGTGATTAATCAAAATTCTTCAAAATACGTAATAAGAAAAAAAAAAAGATATTTGCAATTAATAATATCAATTTTGAATGTAATGTAATCAAATAAATTTATTATAAAAAAATATTTTTAAAAAATATATAATATAAATACTAAATTTATCAATATTTCTTAATAAAAAAAAGTGACTAAATTGAAAAGTCAGGTCAACCAGACAGAAATCAAACTTGATGAAGTTGTAAAGTTGTTAGAATTAACTCATTTAACTTTGAAAAAGGGTATTTGGATAATTATTTTGTGTAATTAAAGGGTTTGAATATAATAAAAAGATTTAAATTAATTCATTCAGCTAAGTATATGGATACAAATGAAAAATTTTGAGAAGAAACTTTTTTTTTCAAAAAATTTATCTTTTAGTATGTTTTCACAAACGCACTTTTTTCTAAAAGGAAAACGAAGTTGTTAATTTTATTAGAGCAAAAAGTGCAACAGCTTGCTGTATGATGTTAATGCCCAAGGTTAACTATTTTTAATTGAAAAAAATATATTTTTTTATATCCTAAAGCTTAAAGTACATGGACTAATGCATGCTGTGAACTATTATATTATATCATATTATAAATAGAGCCATGCATCATGATGTTACATTGATTACATTTACCGAACAGCTTGCTAAAATCTGGACCAACAAAAGAGTATTTAAATACAGTCCATAAATACAACGTTTACTTCTATATGCAGTAAAATTAAGATTCAAACTTTTCGGCTAAGATTAATGTTTATATATAATTAGAGAACGATATATAAAATTAAGATTCTTTTTGCTCAGCGTACTCAAAATGAGGTTGCTAATTCTTTGGCACTTCATGCAAGACAACACCAATCCAACAGCCACTGGATTGAAGAATACCCAACTTGGATTATGCGACACATTATTGCCGATATGTCTTCTATCTCTTAGTTTTCTCTTGTTTTTTTCTCTAATTTTTGTACTAAAAAAAAAAAATTAGAGAAGGATATATATATATATATGTATATAGGCGAAAAAAAAAATCAAATTATTTAATTAAAAGTCACTAGGTGAAGTTAAGGTATCAAGTGTCCTTAGAGTGTATTTGCGTGCGGTTGTGAAACTGCTTATTGATGAAGAAAATTATTTAAAAATATATATAGTAGTTTTTTGTTAAATTTTTTAACAGTATTTTTAACTGATTATTAAAAGTGGTTTTGAAAGATTCTAAAAGTGTGTTTAGGATAGTTATGGAAAAAAAAGATGTTTTTGAAATAAAATTATTTTTTTTATGAACATTTTTTAAAAAATTAACCATTGAAACTGTGTTTGGTATAATTTATTGTGTAATTTTAGAAAATCAAAAATGTATTATGAAAAATTGTTCACAAATTAAATGGACTATAAAAAAAAATGGATTTATATAAAAGTTATTTTTGAAGAAACAAGATGGATTATCTAAAAATGACTTAAAAGTGATTAATCGAAATTCTTCCAAATACGTAATAAAGAAAAAAAATACATTTGTAATTAATAATATTGCTTTTAAATGTAGTGTAATCAAATAAATTTATTATAAAAATTATTTTTAAAAAATATATAATATAAATATTATATTTATCAATATTTCTTTATGAAAAAATGATTAAATTAAAAGCAAGGTCAATCAGACCCTAAACTTAGATTAAAAAAAAAAAAACCCTTAAAGCACTTTTGATTAGGGGTGTTCGTGGGTTGGGTTGGGTTTTATGAAATTTTGGACTCAACTCAATTGTTCGGGTTGACAATTTATATAACTCAAACAACCCTTGTTAAGTTATGAATCCAACCCAAACCAACCCATTAAAATTGGGTTAGGTTGGTTTGGTTCCATCGGGTTGGGATCAAAATTACACCTTATAATTATTATTTAAAATTATTTAACTTTCAAATATGTATTTCATTAAAAATGTTAATAGAATTCGATTGCTTGAAAATGTCGAACAACTAACATAATTCATACATATTTTTGTTTTGGATTTAAAATGATTTTGAACTATAAATAGAAATGATCTTGAAGTAGAAGTAAATATTAAAGCTATTAATAAATTTATAAAACTTATAATTTTATATTATTGTGGGTTGGATTGGGTTGATTCGGCTTAATATAGTGGACCCAAAAACCGAACTAACTCAATCTAACCCAAATTAATTTTTAACTCAACCCAAACTGCATGAGTTGAGTTGGGTTACTCTGATTTTTCTGGTTGTCGGTTCTTTTGAATACCACTACTTTTGATGAAATTTTTTTACTTAATTTCTTCGATAAATGTTTGTATAATAAGCAATATTTCACTTAGAAACAATTTTTTTCCAGAAATCATGCTAAAACACATAGCTAATTAAGTGAAGTTGTTTACAAGTTAACTTGAAGTTGAGAAGAGAGTAGAAAACCAAAACCATTAAATTATTTAGTACCCTGATAACACCCGTTTTATATTTTACCGATACTAATCTTGGTACAAATATATTTGTAGAAACAAATAAATGAATTTTTTTTTAGTTCAACAATACGTTGGAGTGACCTTTTAGGTCAATTATACATGTCTTAACCAGTTGAATTATCTTTAAATTGGCAACAAAAAAAAAAAAAAAACTAAAAGTTCAAATTAAGAAAATTTGTTTTTTTTTAAGTACAAATAGGTAAAGCTAAAAATAAATTAAGAGATAGATGGTTCATGAATGGAAAGCCGATCGTCGCAAAGGGCCTTCAAAATCTATGGTGGGTAGTCTTCTATCCATATGGATGAGAATTGATTTTGTCGTGCGTGGACTACTAAGTCATTTGTCACCTCGTTCTGATGTCTTCTAATGAGAATAACTTCTAGAACTTTCATATTTCTTATCTTTCGTTTGATATCATTCACAATTAATTGTGCTTCATTCGCAAATAATTAAAGCAAATTTGTTGATGGTGTGTATGATTTCCTTAAGGTACTATATGAAAGTAGGCTTTGATGCAATTAAAATAATAATAAAAAAATTATTCTCTATTCCCTTTTTTCTTTGAGAATTGAAAAATGTTTGGATGAGTTCGAGAAAAGAAAATAAAGATCTTTAACCTACTTTAGGATATATTGATT
Organism: Telfairia occidentalis; assembly: GCA_026257165.2. Classification (NCBI taxonomy): domain Eukaryota; kingdom Viridiplantae; phylum Streptophyta; class Magnoliopsida; order Cucurbitales; family Cucurbitaceae; genus Telfairia; species Telfairia occidentalis. The sequence goes on along the minus strand of JAOANK020000066.1, from coordinate 2,159,854 downwards.
TTTCCCTTATATATCCTTTATACGTCAATAATTAAAAATTAATTAAATTAAGTACATGTTATTATTGATATACATATCAATCATGTTTCATCCTCAAATATATTTTCTCTAACCAATTTGAAGCTCAACTAGTTTAGGCATATACCTTTTGACCATAAGATCAGATATTTGAATTTGAATTCTCAGCGCCCCATATATTGTTGAACTGAATATATATTTCTTGTATTTTTTTTTTGTATATATGCGTATGATTATTATTTAGCAACTACATATTCTTTCGAATTTTTTGTTTATCACAAAGAAAATTATATTAAGAGAAAGAAATTTTAAAAATTAAGTATCCAATATAGTGTTAGCAACATCAAATAATTTTTTCGATAACTAACATGAACTAACCATGAACAAAAATTTAATAGACACAAAAAAAAAAACCCAAAAGAATGCCAACGAAAGTTGAAAACTGAAATTAAAAACACATACAAAAAGAATATAGGTAGAAAAGTGTGAGATTTTTGGAGAGGAAATATAATCTCAGCCTTGAAAAGTAGAAACATGAACAGCTGTGTGTTTAACCTTGAAAAGAGGAAAAAAAAGTTTGACCACAAAAAACCCTAACAGCCATCAAAGGACATACACTGATAAATTAAATAATCAAACAAATAATTAAATATACCAATATAAGAGACTTTATTTAAACAACATTCCCATTTATGTAAATGTGCTCTTTAAGACCAAATCTCTGACTTAGACCTCTTTAAGCATTGACCTATCTACCCATATTTTTCCATTTACTAAACCTAGGCTAGCTGTGTGTGCATGTCTTGGCTACCACCACTTGAGATTATTGTAATATTTTTTTTTATCATGAACCACCCATATCTCTTGATAATATATAAAATCTTGGCTTAATTTTAAACATGTGATTCTTAAGAAGAAAAATAAAAGGACCCAAAATGCTTTACATGTTCAAATAATAATATAAAAAATGGAGGATTATTTCTGTTTGATGTAAGAACAGATAATAATGTGAATATTTTTCATTCATAGTGATCAAAATTTATGGAAGTTAACTATTATGTGTAATGAAGGCTTCTCCCAAAGTATAAAGTTCATTCAACTAAGTAACGATGTAATGTTATCCACCACTTAGCTGATTTTTTAAGAAAGGTTTGTTAGGGCAGATTGTTATGCTTTGAAACATGATTTTTTTTTTTTTTTTAAAGTAATTTTAACTAAATGTAGTCTCACAAAACTTTTATTATCCTAGAAAATCAATAATAGTTTTTAATTAACAACAACCTCCAAAAGCATTCTAATAGATTTAAAAGTTTGGCTATGATTTCCTCCAAGTGTACCTTAAAAACTTTAGGAAGTGTTGCAATTTTTATTGTATCGTAGGTTTTCGTTCATATTTTGAAGAAGCGTTGGAAAAGATACTCATGAGCATCCAATGTTATAAAATATATATTTCGTACAAATAAATTCATAGGATTCTGAAAAAACAAACGATATTAGAGAGCTATTGTTTAAAAAAGAAAAGTTGTAAGTTTTTGAAGGAGTTATTTAATGATCGATTTTGTGACATTAATCAAAAAAAATTAATTCAATAACATATTGGGGTGGGAAGATTCGAACTCATAGCCTCTTGGTCAGAAAGATATACCTTTAACTAGTTGAGTGATGCTCAGTTTGGCGTCATTAATCAAACTTAATTTTGTACAAAATTTGATTTTCATTGAATTAGTAAGTTTTTAAAGTTTTTTTTTTACATTTATTTATTGTAAAAATTAATAGTTGAATTAGATAAAATTGAATAAATAGTCAAATTACAAAACTAATATAAGTTTAGGGTCTAATTTGATGAAATTAAAGCTAGGGTGAAAAATTGATACAACTTGCCAAATTTTGGTGTAAAATTTGATCTTTTTTTCCTTTAAAAAAAAAAAAGTGAAAAACAGCATAAAACCAAAACAAAATTGCAAATAATATACATACCAAAGTTTTAGTTTTTTCTAGCCACGACATGAAAATGATTCATGAGAGAAAAGATAGACAGAGAGAAGCATCCCTAAGCATGCATGGTAATACGAAACCCAAGCTTCCATTTTTGTCCAAATATATTGAAGGCTATACGGAATCAAAGATGACATATCTTCTCCCCCCTTCTCATGATTTGTTTTATAAATTAAAACTTGGGTTTTGTTTTGTTTTGTTTTGTTTCTTTGTTTAGATTTTCTAAGTTTTGCAGGTACCAAGAAAAAAAAAACTATTTTTTTAGGGTTGGTGATTGGAAACCCTAGAAAAGCTTTGACTCTTTTGCCTTCACTACCAACACTGTTCGTTTATAAAAAACCATTCAAGGATCTCACTCTTTTCCCCTCTCTTTTGATCAAAATCCTCAAAATCAAAACAAAAACAAACCCAAAGAAACAATAATCAAACTGTGATGTACCATATGAAGAAGAAGATGATCACGATGACCAAAATACCACTCATGAGCTTTTCCATTTGGCTTCTCTTTCTAATCTTTGCCCTTTCCCACTCTCTCTCTCATGCTCTTCAAGGTATTTACACTTAGGTTTTTCTGCAATCAATATATACACTCTTTCCTTTTAAGCTTATTTTTCTGAAATCGTTGGCTTCGCAGACGACACAACCGTCGAACAGTTGCCGCTTTCTGGAGCGAAATTTTCTGAAACGTCTCATGAAGAGGTGATTAATTAATTCAGCTTTCTCTCATTTGCTAATTTTACAATTGCAAAAAGCAATGATCTAGTTATTATATGTAAATTTTTTTTATTTTATTTCACTTTGGTTTTTAACAGGAAACCCTGGTGGGTTTTGAGGCTATTGGCTGGAGGAAAATGGGGAATAATAATGGAAGAAAGAGATCAGTGGCAGTGAAAAGAATGAGGAAAGAGACTACTGATGCAAATCATGATGAGAGAGAAGAAGATCAAGACAGTTCAAGAATTTCAGGTGCAAACCACTCTGATAGAACATGCAACTTTGAAGATCAAAAGGGAGAGTTTGGAGTTAGTAGAAAAAATATGGGTGTCAAAAATTGTAAAAATGCTGCTAAGAACCTCAATGTTGTTGGGTTTGTAACATTTGGTGCAGATTATAAAGGGCCTTTACACCACCCTCCTAAACATAACTGATCAGTTAGCTAGCTAGCTAGGGCAAATTGGGGGGAAAAAAAAGGAAAAAAAAAACTTTGGACCACGTTTTATAGGATCTTTTTTTGGTTTTGTGTTAGCTAGTAAAATGGGTCCAATGATATATATATTTATAGATACATATATATATATATATATATATATATATATATGTTGAATGAAATTATTTTGTAATACCATCAATATTTGTGCTCTCAAGAAGATCAACTTCAAAATTTGTTCATTACCAATCTTTCAAATATGTTACCAAAACTTGAATAAGTACTCAAACTGATCAATATATATACTTGTAAATATTTAGCAATTCATTGTCTTATGCAGGAGTAAAGAAAAGGAGTTCATATACGTCTCTTCAAACATCTCAAGTGAACCATCAGGTCTCTCTCTCCCTCTCTCGAGTTTTTTTTTATGATTCGATTTTCTCTGATTTTTAAGAGGTCGTGTTACTAATGTCTTGATCAGTTGAGCTATAATTTTATAATTTCTTCTATAGGAGACTATCAACACAAAAAGATCAAGGAATTCTCGGCATCTTAAAACAAAATTGACCAGAGATGATGAAGAAACTCAAAGGCTTCTCAAGGCAGCCAAAGAGATAGCCAATTTGATGCACAAAGATTATAAAGATTGGGCTCATCGCAAGCCACCAATCAACAACCGAGAACCTTTAAATTAAGAGCCAAAAAAAAGTGTTTGAAATGGTTTAGTTTAGGTTCTTAATTAGGCTTGCAATATAATATTGCCCCCCTTATATAGAAAGTGTAGCCCTTTTTAATTTACATAGCCTTTTATTAGCGTATAATATCTATAGATATGTATAAGCACAAGAACAACTCTTAGGGGATGCTGTTGATTTTATCCTCCTTTCTTTTTCCCTTCTATATCATATTATATAGGATGTGACACAAGGGACTAAAAAAACAAGCAATATATTACTGTGTTATGTACATAAATTGGCTAATTTTTCTCTATAATTTGAGTTTATAAATTTGTGTATATAAATTTTCTGTATTGTTGGGCTTTAGATCTATGAACGATGCAAGATGGATGATTTTTAATGTGGCATGTATATTTAGATAAGTTGTAATCAGCTGCATATTCCTAACAACTTCTTTTATTACAAACCAAGGAGAAATTTTTTTGAACCAAAGAGAGATCATAAGGACAATTATCAAGTATATATATATTCAAAATTACAAATGCAAAAAAGGGTTGCATCAAAGTTTTCTGAAACTCTGAAACTGGTAACTGTGTTTTTGGGAATATTTGGAACAGCTTTATATGTTGTACCATATTCAACGAAGAATTAGGCTAATATTATTCGTTATGGTGCAAAAGTTGAGGACAAGATAAGATTATTAATCATGTAGTTATGTTACCTAACCAATTTAAACTCATTAGCTACGAACTTGAGCATAGCTTAACTGGTTAAGACATAGCTCTCCGACCAAAAGATTGACCAAAAGATTGTGAATTCGAATATTCACTCTCGCATATTGTTGGACTAAAAAAAACATCAGTGACAGAAATGTAGGAAAATATATATATATAGGGTCCATTTGGTAATGTTATGTTTCCTGTTTCTAGTTCTCGTTTCTTATTTTGGTAAGAAACAGACATGTTTGATCACTCATTCTATTTATTGTTTTTAAATTTTGAGAAATATTTTTAAAAATTAGGTAAATTTTGGGAAATTATAAAAAATAGTTTTTCTACTTCTTTTCAGTTTTCAGGCTTGTACCTCTTCCTTTTCTTCTCTTCCCAGTCTTGCTTTTTTCTTCTCTCTCTTCTCTTTCCTTTTCTTTTCCGTTTCATTTGTTTTCATCTTTTTTTTTTGTAATTTACAAGTCTTTAATTATTATTTTTTCTCAATTTTGGTATGATTTTAATTTATTTTTATTAAATTATTAAATTAATAAGATGTTTCATGTTTCATTAATTTTTTAAAAGAAATATTTCTTCTTTCTTTTTTTTAAGATTTTATTTGCTTGTTGATTAGCTAAATTAATGAAAAAATGTCCATTATTGAATTAAAGAAATGTAGACATGTCTAATTGTCTATTCTTAAATAAATGTCTCATTACCAAGTCTAAACACAAATATATATATATATATATATATATATATCAATAGCATGTTATGCAATAAATTAATGATTGTTGAAAATTTACAAAGTTTGTTGGGTAATTTAAGAATTAGTCTAATTGAACTAACTTATATAAGCTAACATCACTTAAGGTGTGAATTGGCTCGCGTGAGAGATGACATTGCAAATCAATTTGAACAACATTTGAAATATAAAATTTATTTATTCTTATTTTTTTAATTTTATTTTAGAATTGAAATTGTATTAAATATTATACACTATTTATGATGGTTTTATATTTGTTTTAATGCATGTTATATATTTTATTATAACTAAATTTTATTTCAACTAAAAATAGAAAACAAGAAATAATTATCAAACACATTTTTGTTTCTGGTCATTTTTTAAAGTATAAGAAAAAGAAATAGTTATCAAACATGTTTTTGTTTCTAATTCTAAAAAAAGAAACTAGAAATAGGAAATAGGAAACGAAAAACGAGAATGTTACTAAATTGGCCCATAATTTATAATTTTTGCCCAATCGCCAATATATTTGAGAATAGCTCGATAAATTAGGCACCTATTACTATCTAAAAAATTCGAGGCTTGCCATGGTTGAACAAGAAAATTATGTCTAGCCCAAAAATGACTTTAATTGATTTTTATATATGATCCAATATCCTCAAGCCTTGTTCACGGGAGTTGTCGTGCTCCTCCAATATATGGTCTAAACATTATTGTTAAGAGTATAAAAACACACTTTTTATTTGATTATTTTTTCTATTGTATAAATCATTTAAATATTATTGCAATATTTATATATGTAACCTAACCTACAGTTGTTGCCCAAAATGGAACTTAAAAAACAAGCTCAATAAAAAAAGTGTTTCGAAATGCAATATGAATCGATTTTTCAAATTGAAATGGGAAAGATGTTCCCTAGTAGAAGCTAGACTCCTTTTTCCAAAGTAGAAAAAAGAATTTGTTCGGGCCAATCTGTAGCTTAACTATTCTAGGCATATCTTTCTGACCAAAAGGTCTGGAATTTTGTTGGGTTTTTAGTGAAAAGTGAAAATCTCACATTGAAAAGAATGAATGAGTTGATAGGTTCCAAGCATTATAGAAGGGGCTCGTGGGCTTTAGTTTTATTCATCCCAATTAGAAACACTTTAAGATTGGTGTACTAGCTTTAGTTAAATTATTTTCTTATATTCTCTTGTTTGAGAGTTGGGAGAAGGGTGTGAGTAGTAGAAAGCTTTGAGAGAGTGTTTTTGTAATTGGGGTCGGGAAGAGATTATATGTGATTGTAACAATTTTTTGCATAGTGGAGTTTCTTTCTGGTGGGTCATGGTTTTTCTACGTAAATTCTTGTGTTCAGTGTTTCTTTTAAATTTCTCAGTTGCTTATTTCTACGGTAGAAGTGTGAGGTTTTTCCCAACAAGTTGTATAAGAGAATCTAGGTTTGTAGTTTCTTGAATTTTTGAGTATGCTCTGTGGTTGCAGCATTGTTTTGAACTTCCACATCAGAAAAGAGTTCTCAAAACGGGCTAGGGTAATGTGAATAATGTGGGTTGTTCACTATTTACAAATTTGCTAGGAGTTGAAGTAGATATGTCAAACTTTATGAGTGCGGTGAAGTTTGATGCGGAGAAATTTGATAGAGGGATCAACTTTAGCTTGTGGCAAGTGCCAAGTCAAGGATGTGCTGATACAGGCTGGGTTACACAAGGCTTTGAAGGGAAGACCAAGTGGCGGTGCTTCTAAAAAGTTAAGCGGTGATGGCGGTCCAGTGGTGGTTCCAGCAGAGGTTCTAAGAAGTCCAACTGAGTGATGAAGATTTGGAGGAAATGGATTTGAGGGTTGCAAGTGCAATACGACTAAGTTTGCCCAAGAATGTTCTTGCAAATGTGCATGGAATTTCAACAACCAAGGAGTTTTGGGAGTGTTGGGGTTGATGCCCTAAACCTTCGTGGTCTTGTAATTTTATTCAAATTATTTATTTAATAAAATAA
>JAOANK020000066.1:2096606-2109165 GCA_026257165.2 Telfairia occidentalis | reverse complement strand
TATTGATCTGAATTATACAAAATATCATCGTTTTTTACTTTAAATTAGAAAGATAAGATAATTAAAACCACACATTTTTATGTGCATCGCACATGTTTTTAGCTAATCTTAAAAAAGGTTGGAATTTTTGGGTTAAAAGTTGAATTTACATGTACCTTTCTCATGTGTAAATTACTAGATTGGATAAGATTAAATTTAGATCATTAGTGGTGGAATATTTTGAACTTAAAAAACATTTTTGTTCTAAATACTATAGTGAGTCACCAATTGAATTGATGAAAAGTTAGAATTATTATGAACATTAATCAGACTCCACGAGACTTGGAAGCTCATGTGATTATTATTATTGGTGGTGATGTCAAAATTTGATCAATGGTAAATTTGTTGAATGAGAAATCAAATCTACTTGCAAAATAAAGGAAAAGAGGCCACACCCCACCAAAAGTAAGAATCTAGTAGCATAGAGCAAAAAAGATAAAAGTATAATTTTCTATTAATTATTTGTGTTGACGTATTTTACAAGCAAATCTATATCATAAGCTCTCATGATTTTGCTTCATATCAATAGAGATAGTTGTCCTCATTTATTTACCATAGATCTCTCACTTTCCCAGTCAATTGGCATTAAGATGATGAGATGGATGGGGATAAAATTTTGATTATCTATAGGGCTTTTGCTGATGATCATCGTCACATGATGCACATCAAGTTTTTTTTTTTTTTTTCCCTTCGTACACAAGGCGTGCATTTCATCAAGGCCATGTGATAGGATAGGATTTGAGCCAAACCTTTTGTAGTTGTCGATAAAGCACTTCTCACTACTTTTCAAAAATGTGCAGCACCAAAATGGTCCCCCAATTCTCACATAATTAAACATATTTCAATTCAAAACATGTTCTTTAATTCTTCGACTGCTGGTCGTTTAATTTGGTAGTTTTTTTTTTTTTGTTGTAACGTGTCTAATTCATTTCGCTACACTCAAATTGTAATTTAATATAGTATCAAAGCAAATAAAATTCTGTAATAATGGGTCATTTAGGTCTCGTGTTATTTTCAAACCCATAAATGAGAGAGAAAGTTAAGATCAGTTGTCTTCTTTCGTTGCAGAGGAAAAAGGGTCGAAGCTAGTACAATTTTCCGAGTTGATGATGATACGAGCCACGTGGCTGAATATGTTCCATTGCTTTAGCTTTTTTTTTTTTTTTTTCCATGGAGAATGGTCGGTTGAATTCCAGCATCTTCCTTTATTTTTCTAAGACGGCTCACAACCCTTCAGCTGCATATCAAGTTGGATAACTCTTGAAATAAAAAGCAAAGTTTGCCCTTATAAAGATAAAAGAAGGAAAAAAAGAAAAAACCAAATATACTGCAGCAGCTAAGTTTGAGGATCCTCCTCTCTCAACAATTTGGGAACTTCAAGAAGGCTTCATATTACTGCAAAACTGCTTTTGACAGTAGCCAGAAGAATTAGCTCAAGCACACAATAAAGGTTTTCAGTGCTTATGCGTAAGTGTTTAATTCTCTTTATAATTATTGATCTTCGATTTTTAATTCACAATTTTTTTTCTCTCTCTCTCAACTTTCAGAAGTGATTGAGCCAATTCAGTCTTTTCATCTGCTTTATCTGATTGTAGCTCGAAAATCACTAAAGAAATAGGGCACACAGAGTTTTATTAGTTTCAGCTTTGCTCTACAGATCAATTAGTTAAATTGATCAGTAGAGTTTTTGATTTTAGTCTGTCCTTTTTGGGGTTTTGGAAATTAATTGTTGTATCTTGAAATTATATATAGCACTTGATGTTTTCTATAAATTTTTGGGTCCAAAGTACTTATTTTGATCATAGGGTTTTTGGGTTGAAATTTGACTTAAATATGAGGGTTTTGTGTATTATGAAAATATATTCTTCCCAAGGGCTCATGAATTGCCAAATTTTATACACTATTAAGCTGCAGACAAACGTGATGAGAGACATAAGATGATTACAAATTCAAGAGAAGAGAATTTGCCTTCAAAACTGGAAGCAGAAGCAGCAGCCACTTCCGTTGTTGATCATCATGACAAATTAGGTAGCAAGGCGGCAGCTTCATCAAGCTCATCGGCAGCGGCGGGTGTCGGGGCGACGGCGACATCGTGGCTTAGGCTGAAGGATCCGAGGATTGTGCGTGTCTCGCGAGCTTTTGGAGGCAAGGATCGACACAGCAAAGTTTGTACCATGAGAGGGCTGCGGGACAGGCGCGTTAGGCTTTCGGTTTCTACCGCAATTCAGCTCTATGATCTTCAGGATCGGCTCGGCCTCAACCAGCCAAGCAAGGTCGTCGACTGGTTGCTCAACGCCGCCAAGGATGAAATCGATGAACTCCCTCCATTGCCAATCTCATCTGCAAGCCTCGGCCTTAACAACCAATCCCTATTACCAAGTCATACAACACACCTGCATAGATCGGAGTTCAAAATCAACTGCAATAATGGCAACATCGTCGATCAGGAAGCCCGAGACGAGGGTGAAGAAAAGCAAGACAAAAACAATAACAATTCATCTCACCACCCTTCTTCCTTCTCAGCCCTATTGAATAATGTCGCTGCCGCCCCATTTGGGTATCATTGGGAGCCATCAAATCTTCCATCTTCGCATCATATGGGAAGCCATGGATTTGAAAATCTTCATAACTTCAATAATGTTAATTTGTCATTGCCATCTCCTTTGTCCCTCTCAACTGGCTCTCACATTTACGTTTCGCCATCAGGAATTGGATTGACACAATCATTAGAAAATATTGATCCAAGACAAATCAATCACTTGCAAATGTTGAGTTCAAGTTCTCAAAGTTTCTTGCTTAACAATTCTCTCACACACCCTAATCCTTTGCACTCAATAAACCAACAGCCCATTAGGCCTTTTCATTTCAGTATGGCTCCCAAATTCCTTTCTCAAGACAACAAGAATAACAACAACAATGGAGATCAAGCAAATAAGGATGATGAGTTTGGTTCTGATGATTGAGTATTGGATGATCCTCTTTATCCTTCAAACAGCTCAAGATTTGTCATTTTACACAGGAGATCACATCATAGCAAAGAAGTACATTTGGAAAAAGGTAATGATCTACTTAATTAATTAATTTGCTGATTCTCTTGAAAAAAAAAAAATCTCACCTCCCTATTAGTAGAACATAAATCATCATATTTTTAACATTTAAATTTTCCTAGTTTGATTTTTTTTTCTTTTTTTGTTTGATTTTTTTTTTCTTTTTTTGTTATTGTTTTGAGTTTGGTGATTATACAATATTGTTATTTAGAACTACTGTATTATTCATGGATTGAATTGAGTTGAATTTCAAGTTAAGACAATTTTCAAATGGTAAATCAATTGGGTGATAAATTGGTCTGATTGAAACGAGAAATTTAACCATAAAATTATTTGGGTTTGGTTAATTGATTCAGGTTATTCGGGTCATTTATTAGAAATTTTCAAAAAAATCAATTAAGATTAGTAATTTAATATCAATTTTCAATTTGGTTGAACTCAAACAAAACTTTTGTATAGTGATGAGTTTGTCAGGTCATCGAGTTTTTCTTAACACCCTATATATATCATTTTGAAATTCATCCTCCTTAATTTTTTTAAAAGTTTCAATTTAGAGTAGTTTTAATCCTAATTTCTTATTAGTAATCTAATGGTTAAAAGAATAATGATGTGAAAAAAATATAATGTTTTCAATGGATTTATTTTCTATATGGAAGCAACTCTCATATGGGCTCAAGGTAATTTGTTAGAAGAGTCAATGTCACCTGAAGTAAGTTTAAACATGAGAATTTCAATTTAGTTAATTAATAACATGTATTTTAATGTACATATTAATGAATATTTGATCTTTAATGATAGAAGATATAAAAAATTAAATTGAAATTTTAAAAGATTACTGAGTGAAATGTAAAAATGTTCACACAAACAACAGAAATGAAATTATATGTTTAGCCTTTATTTAAAAAGCAAATATAATTTAATCTTCAAGACAAGTAATACATTTATTTTCTTCATCCACATGTAGTTTGAACAGTCAACTAAAATTTTCTCCCTTTCGTTTTTCAGATCAATTTTTTTCAAGCAAGCCATGTCCTCGGTAATCAGATATATAGTTAGAACCTATATAGTTCTTAACACGAGCCTAGCTCATCAAATTAAGATATATATTTTCAACTAAAATATTAGAGGTTCGAATTCCTATCACACGTATTGTTCAACTTTTTAAAAAAAAAAATAGTTAGAAACATAGAAAGCAAAGAAAAAAATTTTAATTCATTATTTGTTAGTCCATTGAATTATGTTCTCGTGCGATGAAGTTTTTTTTCTTTTTTTTTTTTTTGGAAAATGTTGGATTTATACATTTGAATTGAGATTGAAGCGTTAATTTCAATTTTAAACTTTTAATTTCATCAATTTAACTCGCGAACGTAAATAAGTATCGCAATTTCAACTCTATATACTCGAATAAGTTAATGCAATTAATAATGTCAATTATATTAGTTAAGTTTCCATATTTTTTTAAAAAATTATGATTAATTATGGGCAACTTCAGGGGCGCGGATGCCGCATCTTTTTATAGTTAGATGAGACTATTTTTGTAGGTATCGATTTTCTTTAATTATATATGTTGACTATGCTGAGGACTTTTTTAATTAATTGAATTTGGGCATTTTGTCAGTAAGTTTGAGCGTCTTTTATCTGTACTCAATTTTGTAGTTAGGTTTGAGAGTATTTTCGTGATTACATTTGCGTATTTATTTGATATGATTTTGAGCATTTTGTAAAATAAGTTTTGCATGAGTTTGAGTTTTTGTATGATTTATGGGTAAAACTTGGTTTTTTTCCTTATAAAATACTACTTGCAAAAACAATATACCTTTTTTTTTTTAGTACAACAACAATATACCTTTTTAAATTGTCATGTACAATTTAAGCGTGTTAGAACTAACTTTCATATTTGTTTTATGAATTTCTTAAACTTCTCTAATTTTATTTTATCTAGAGTTACATTTATATATTACATTCAAGTGAAATCGAACATAACTCAACTGGTTAAAGACATATGTTCCTGACCAAGAGGTCATGAGTTTGAATCTCCCCACCAACAATGTTGTTGAACTCAAAAAAAAGAAAATTATATATTACATTCAACAAAAAATTTTGCACACCAACTTGAACTAGTTAAGACATATATCTTAGATTAAAAAGGTCAAGTGTTTGAATTTCTACAGTCCCATACATACCCACACGTTGTTAAATAAAAAAAAACAAACAGAGTTTTTAATAAATTCTTGAACTTTTGAAGTTGTATCTTACCTCTAGTCCATTTGCATTAAAAACTTTTTAATAAATCTATAAAATTTTAGTTTTGTGTCTAATAAATCTATGCTTGTAACAACGTTTACACGACACTATTATTTAAAATTTATGTGGCAGGTTGATTTTAGTGGTTTAACATATTTTGGTATTAGTTTGCTTAGTAAAATATGACTACTTTTTCTACATAAATATACAATAAATAGATTTTTTTTTTTTTGCTAATAAGATTTATAGTTTCTTCTTAAAAATAGTTTACTAAAAAAATAAAATAATTTTCATTTATATTTTATATCCAGGTAAAAAAAGAAAAGTCAAATTTAATGAAGAAATTAAAATTAAAATAATAATATCATACACTTGTCATTATTTCATATTTATAGATACTTTACTGATAGATTTTTAAAAGAAAATATCATTGATAATACAAATTTCTAAATTACTTACTTTAAATAAAAAAAAGTTATATATTCTTTAAATGAATAAAAACAATAAATGAGTTTTGTTTATATATATACATACATACATACATACATACAATAAATATGAAGGAAAAAGATAAAGGTGAGGTTAAATTAAGCTTCTAGAGGAGTCGGGACGCTCTTGTCATCATGTTATTTGAGGAGTCCGCTAAAATGTGGCTGATAGTTTTACATCGTTACATTTATGAGAGAAAAATTGTAAAAACACATCGACTTTATATTTCGTGTTTATTAGGGAGCAGGAAGATTTTGAATTTAAATCTAACGATTATTAGGAGAGATAGTCACATTGTAACGGCCTTCATTGAATAATTTCTCCAAGTGACACATTTATTAATTGATATCTTTTATTTTATTAATTAAAAAAAAAAAGTAAATTCTCAAAGTTGAGAGAAAGCTCGAGCTTCAATACATCAAAAACTTATTAAATACAAAATAAAAGAATCAATGATACATTAGAATCTTTTTAAAGACGTAGATTAAATAGATACAATATTTTAAAAATTTACACAATTCAAAAACCTATTTAAAAATTTCTGAAATATAGAAACTTATTATCGTTCATATGAAAAATAAAGAAAAGCAAGAAGAAGAAAAACATTTGGGACATGAATTTTCTGAAGGAAAAAAAAAAAGTAAAAGAAAGAAAGAAAGATGAAAAGTGAAGAGAATATGAAGAAAAAAGCTGGGGAATTCAGGTTTGAAGAAGACAAATCGGTAAAAAGAAATTTACTGAAAGCACAAGATCCAACGAGATAATGTTACAGAGAGGAATAATTTTGAGCCGAACCGCCGCAGGCCAAAGGGGTATCTTTGGAAATTTTTTAAGTTTTTTTGGTACCGAAAGAAAGGCTTTTGCTGGTCCTTAATCGGCGGAGTAAACGCCAAGAGAAACAGAACTAGCCATGCTTTATTAATTTTATGTAACGGTTTTAGGGTTTTATTTAACTCATTTGGTGGGCTTCTTCTAACCTTTAACTTTTTGGTTAGGGTTTTATTTACTTTGACTCTACAGGCTCTTTTTTTTCTAACTGGTTATTATTTAAATACTTTATATTTGGATCATGTACTTTCAACTTTTGTTCGGTTTAATTTAATTACTTTTAAAATGTTAATTTTAGTTTATGTATTTTCAATTTTTGTTTCATTTTAGTCCCTATATTCCTTAAACTTTTTTAAAATAATCATTATGATCTTTGTTTACAAAAGTTAATTTATCACATTTCAACAAATTTATTAAATATAACGTTGTGTTAAAATTGTGATAGAAAAAATGAGATAGAAAAATAAAACTAAGAAAGCAAAATAGTCATTTTTTTAAAGTATAGAAATCAAAATAGACGTTTTGAAAGTTTAAGAAACTAATTTGGATACAATTAAATTGAAAATATAAAGAATAAAATGGCCGCTTTGAAAATACAAGAATCAAAATCAAAATTAGAGTTGAAGTACACCATGCAAAATTAACCCAGTCTACTTTTTTTAAGAAAAAAAATGCACTTTTTATTTTTCAAGTTTGACATAGATTATATTATAATCCATTTGTTTTTCTAAGAAAAACCTATTTTAAATGGTTCCTCCTCCTGGTAATGTTATTGGAATAATGCTTTACAAATTTTGTAAAAAAATAAATTGAATATTGCAATTCGAGCAACCACTTTTATGTTTTGCAATTATAGCAAAAAAAAATTCAGGTCCAATCCAAACTAAAATATGGAAAAGTCTAGAATATTCTTAACAGAGCGGTTCTTTCAAACCGTGCGATTTTATATTAGATATATTAGTAATATACCATTGATATACTATATTGACATATCATTGATATATATGATACAAAGTATATCGTTGATATATTATTTTTTCGATAATGTAATAAGAAGTATATCAGCGATATATTTAATATTATATCAATAATATATCACTGATATACCTGATATTACTAACATACTATTTTATTGATATATGTAATAAGAAATATATGAACTATATACCTAGCATTTGACATAGCATTGATTTATAGTTCAATAGATCGATGATCTTTAATCAAATTTTTGTATTTAGTTTTCAGTAATTCTTATTGTGCCTATGGTTAATGATTTTTCTATAAGCTATGGTAATTTTTTGTTAAAGAATCAATGAAAAAAATAAACGAGAAATTAAATAAAAAAAGAAAGTGACGAATGAAAATCTTTTTAATAAAAAGAAAGAGGACAAGAATAAGGAAACATTAATATAGCTTATTTGAAAGAGAAAATTAAAGAAATAAAACGAGTAAAAAATCTTACTCGATTTAGTATACCATTGATATATATACTTCATATTAAATATATCTTTGATTTAATATACCATTGATATGCTTCATATAAGTGTATTGTTGATATGCATATATTATTGATATATTTCATATAGGTATACTAACGATATACGTATATTATTGATATACTTCATATTAAGTATATCATCAATATACCTATATCATTAATATACTTCATATTAGGCATATGAAAGGCAAAATAAAGAGAGAAAAATTGAAATAACTAAAAAACAGAAATTTAGTTTAAATTTTTTTTTGATATATTTACAAAATTTAAAAATAGTTGCTATATTTACAAATTTAACTTTTTGCTACCCACTATAAATATCGTAAGAGAAATGTAATATATTGGTAGTTTTACCAACACATTGGTTCAAAGTTCAAATTTTCTACCTCATATTAATTTGTAATATGTTATTATTTCTTATTTTCCGTTTTAAGAAATATAAGTGTTTGAAATTGTTCCATCATTGGTAAGAAAGGCGTATACAAATTTTGAAAATGATTAAAAAAAAAAAATGATTTTTTGCTTAAAAAATGCACAGTAAATATTAAAAAGATAAAATATAACATAATTATTTTAAATATTTTATTTTAAAAAAAAACAATCTTCACATAAAACTTTGATTCTTTTTTAATTTAAATTTGAAAAAAAAAACAAGAAACAATAAATAGTGATTCGACACATTTTATTTTTTTTATTATTTGAAAAAAAAAAAACAAGAAGCCCTTACTAAATACAATTTTGTTTTTCTTTCTTGAGAAAGAGAAAACAAGAAACATAAAATAAAAATGAGAAACAAAAGAATGAATTTATGTAGCGAAAGTTCAAATACCTTAAAACTTTTATTAATTAAATGACCTCTCAATCAACTAACTCAAATTTCTCATACTGTAAACTTGTAAATGTGAAGGAACAATATTTAGAGATTTAGAAGAAATGTCAAATCGAACATAACTCAATTAATTAAGACATATTTTTCTAATCGAGTAGTCATGGATTCGAATCCCTCTTATACTCCCAGATTGTTGTTGAACTAAAAAAAACAGAGAGCTAAAAAGAAGCCAAGTGAGAGATGGTGGCAGTTCAACCCTAATACAGTAAAATTGTAACATATATTGATAAAGAGGGTGGTTTTTGGTTGATAGCCATTAAGTGAAAGATGGACCAAAGAAGGAAGAATGAGAGACAATTACCCTTGATCACGTACTGCAAGAAAATATTGATCCGGTGATGAAAGTTTTCTCGACGCGAACAAATAAAAATCAGGCAAAAGTAATTTACCCAACCGCAACGTAAAAGCGTCCAGGTAGATGTAACTTTTACCCACGTTTATTGAATACATCAGTAAAACCTTTATTTCATCCGACGTTTTATGAAAACATCGAGAAGTTATATCTTCCCGGATGCTTTGTAAAATAACGTCAGCCAAAATATTACTTTCTTGACGATTAAGTAAAATATCAGAGCATCAAATATAAAATACTTAAGATTTCGTAGTTTTCTTCGAATTTGTCCTTCTCTTAAAAAATTTAAGGAAAAAAATCAATTTTGACCATAAACTTTCAATGTCATCAAATTGAACTCTAGAATTACATAAGTGTTGCATAATTTTAACCATCTATTCAGTTTTTGTTAATTCACCATTAATTTTAACAAAAAACAATGTGAATTTTTTTCTAAATTCACTAATTTCAGTAAAATTAACCATGACATAAAATTAAGTTTCGTGCATATGAAAATACTTTTTTTAATAATATTTCGAACAAAAATTTATAATTGCAACATTTTTTCAAGTTTAAGGTTAAAATTACAACACTTATCTACGCTTAAAACTCAATTTGATGAAATATAAAATTTGTGATCAAAATTGATATAACTTTTAATAGGTTTAGAGATCAAAATTAATTTTTTCTTAAAAAAGAAAAAAGACTCACCCTTTCATGGAGTTGGGCAGAAACATAAAGGACAAAACAGCCGGCAAGCAATCAAAGACAGAGAGATATAGTTGGATTTGGATACTTATTCCATTTCCAATTTGGTTTCAAAATGGGTCGGTAACCGTCCAACTAAATCCAACCTCTCAAACACCTTCATAGATAATTGTCACTGTCACTCACCAATCGTAATCGCCATTATTTTTAGTTCGAACGAGTTAAAAGACATAGTTCAACTGGTTAACACATGTTAAATTGAACATAGTTAAATTGGTTAAATGTATATCAAATCTCTTCACTCCCACTTGTTGAACTAAAAAAAAAAACTGGTTAACACGTAATTTTTCAATCAAAAGGTCGTGAGTTTGAATCCCTCCATATCCACATTTTAGACTAAAAAAAAAAAGAAAACAAATGGTAGGACGAAGTTAACAGATCGAATCATCAATTTTTGAGATGATAATATGTGTCTTATCGATTAAATATACAAAATAGTTCCTAATCCATTAGGTAGTTTTAATTTAGTTATAAAAAATTCTAAGCCTTTTTTTTTCTAAAATTTTTTTGTTGTATTTTGCTTGAGCATAATCTAGTGAAATTATTATTATCTTCAAATTGGCAAAAGGTTTGAGCACATGCTCTTGCCAAGGAAATGAGAGTGAATGTCCTCAAGAACATAAGTGGTGAAAAATAAACTTAATAAAAAAAAAGATGCTTGAAGAGTGAAAATGGTATGAAAATACATGTTGCAAGAGTTTACTGATTAAGGTATTAACGACTCTTACCAAAAATTAGAGGTACATAAAAAAAATATATTATAAAATTAAAAGTAGAGAAATAATTTATCATTGGTAAAAAAACTAATATAAAAAATATTTGTATATTAATTGGAAATTTTCTTACTTGAGAGAAAAGTCCATGCAAAATATGAATTAAAGTTTTATCTTAAAAGATAACTTTACTTCGCCAACTTGAGCATAACTTGGCTATTTTAGATATCTATTCTTAATCAAAAGGTCGGATCTACCATAAAATGTAAGTGGTATTTCCTTTTTTTCTTTGATGTTAGAAGTTAAAAATTCCCTTCCAAATTTGTTGTACTAACAAAATATATCAATTTTAAATTAAAAAATAATTTGATTAAATAATACTTTTGTTTATATCCAGGATTCTCTCCCTCTCCTTATTTTTTCTTTTTCATATTTAAAAAAAAAAAGTATTTTTGAATATTTTTAATAAATTTCAAAAATAAAAATAGATTTTTATTTTATATTATTTTTAGTTTTTTAGTTTTTAGTATTTTGCTAAAATTTTAAGAATGGTTTTAGAAACTAGTTAAATTAGATAGCAAATAAAATATGACTAAATCAACCAATTTTTTAAATACAACAAAACTAAATGTAGGATAGTTATCAAATTAAATGAACTTTACCATCACAAGATATCATATATTAATTTCAAGCGTACAAACAACTACATAAGAGGAAGTAAGAATACATATATCTATAAATTATAGAAGTCAATCAAAGCAGAACCATAGATAAGACATTTTTTTTTAATCTTGGATTAAAAAAAAATCTATAAATGGTAAGAAAGTAAAAATAAGATTTTTTTTCAATACTTATATACCTTTAAAGTTTATTTCTTTATTTCTTTATTTTTTATTTTTTTAAATTCTAGTCTCTTAACCTTTTGAAAACATTAGTGGGCTAACCCAAGAGGTTTATTTATAGGAATCATGTGGTAGAAGATCATCCTATCATTAATATGGACTATCTGTGAATTATCATTGTGACACACATGGTCAGTCCATGTTATGGGTCACATGTCCAAATCTAGACCCAACATGAACTATCCATGGTCTAGCCCAATCCCCTAATTTAATTTACTGGATCTGGGTCATGCATGCACCCAACTCAACCTATTAGATTTGAGTCAACTTTTTTTTTAGTATATTATTTTAATAAATATGATTGTCATTGATGTCTAAATCCAGCTTAACGGTAAATTTGTTTAGGTGGGACGAAAGTAAGTGTGCACCTGCAAAATAGAATAATTACACACCGGTGTGGTGCTAAGCCATTGACACTCCGACGCTCAAGTTAGCTTGAGTTCTATAAAAAACTTAACATAAGAGAGATCAATTTGAAATGCTTCCCTCCAGCATGCCCTTCACTTCTTATTTATAGGAATGCTAATTGGCTGTGAAACTTGTAACTTGTAACGCCCCTTAATTTTTATAATTCTTTTTATGTTATGATTTATTGAATTATGTAATTAAGGGGCGTTAAAGTTTTATTTGGTTTTTATTTTTGGATTATTGGAGGAAGATTTTGATTTTTTTTAGAATTTAATGATTTAGAGAGAGGTTTTATTTGGGAAAATTAGAAGGAAATTTAGTGATGGCACTCTTGTAATTAAAGGACTTAGAACTAGGGTTTAGGGTCGAAGTGAACCCTATAAGTACATCATTAAGGACCCTA
>JAOANK020000066.1:2075119-2087387 GCA_026257165.2 Telfairia occidentalis | reverse complement strand
GTTGTCTTTTCCACAATCGATTATTGGTTAACATTTTACACCATTGTATGTGACACTTTTTTTTTTTTTTACTGCAGTTTATTGGTCTTGTCTGCTGAGGATGTGCTGCCTGCAGTGTATTTGTGCACTAATAAAATTGCTGCTGACCATGAAAACATGGTTTTATTACTTATCTTTTATTTTATGACTGATTGTTCTTTGTACATTTTATTCCAATTATTCAATTTTACTATGTGGTTTAGGATAAGTGATCTTTTCCCTGATGAGAAGTTAAACATGGAAGTTGTTACCCTTTACATCATGAATTGTTATTTTTTTTATTTTTTCATGATTTTAAAGTTTTTATGGTGGGCTATTTGAGATATTTTCAGCGAGAAGATAAAGAAAGGAAAAAAAGTTATGAGGATTGAGAAGATGTTGAAAAATTTTCTTCGTCAAAGATTCCTAAAATCATATGGGCTAGGATTTTCTTGAGAGTGTTATTGATGTACCATTTTTTTGGGGAAAGAGGAGAAGCTGAGTGAGGGTGTTGTCTTAAATCTTTTAACTTCTCAAAGTTTTTGCGAGGGTAAGAATTAAGATTAGAGCTTTTAACCAAGAGGGTAGGAGCGGGTAGTCTCTATTCGTTATTTATAATTATTATTTTTTAAACTTGAAGGTCTTTACTAGTTTAATGAAGAGAGGGAAAGAGAGCAATGTCATTAATGTTTTTTCTCGAATTCTAAGAAGTGATAATGTGGATAACATCTATCTTATAGCCTTGAATCTTAGATTAATCTAGAATTTTTCGTAAATCCTCTTTTGTTAATACTGTATCCCAAAATTGAATTGTCGAATGGAATAATAGGCGTCTTTGGGAAACAACACGAGCCTTAAGGAGATTTTATATGCATGTTTTAAAACATTTTGGGTTTATTCTGTTTCTAGATTTTGCTTCATAATTAATCCGTGCTTCTTTTTGCTGGGAATTTGAGTATCTAATTGAGTGGTGGTGAAGGTGTGCAATTTTTGAATTTAGATTTAGAAGTGTAGTTTTGCTATTTAGTGCACTCTTGAATGTCTTTCCTTTTTGTAATGGGAAGGTCCAAGTTATTATTTAGGTCATCTTTGGTGATTAGACTAGGGTTCATGTGATCTACAGTGCTCGAAAGGATCGTTATCTCAAGAAGGTGAAAATCTTCCTTTGATCTCTTTTTAGTGATATCCCATGATAAGTTATAGATCAAGCAGTCTAATTCAGTTATAGATGTCTCCTTGCAGGGTGGTGTGTTTTGTGCATAAGTGCTTCAGAGGATGCTGGCCATATCTGCCCCCAATTGCCCCATTGCCACCTCTTTATGGAGGAAGGATGTCCAAATGGCCTTACCTTTCATTTTTACAGTTATTTTTAGATTCTTTTGAATGATTCTCAAGAAAGTGCATGGGCATTGTTTTGTGGAGGAATGTTGTCACTTGTCAGAACTATCATTTGGGGAGTGTGGCTTGAGAGAAGTACTAGAGTTCATCTAGATTGAAAATTGTTTATGACATTATGTGTCAGGATACTGTTATTTTTGTTGTCTCCTTCTATATCGTGGGTTCAAAAGCTCATTTTTTGGTTTTTTTTTCAAAATAATTATTCCCCTTCTTGCATTGTTCTCAACTGGAGAATATTGTTGTAATTTCAATTGTTTTCAGATTCATTTATTTGATGAAATTCATCTCTCATTAAAAAATATTACAGGAACTAAATATTGGTGGGAGTCTGGTCATAGCAGCACTTGAAGAGGCATGTGGGATTAGCCGTTCCAAGATAACAGAAATGTATAATGAATTAGGTGATCTAGGTACATTCGATTTATTCTTGCTATTTTTCTGGGTTGTCTCAGACATATTCTTATCACCCTTGGCCAGGGTACCAGGCCGAGGTGTATCAATAACTTGCTAATGTTTCTTTTATGTTTGAAGGAGATGTTGCTCTTGCATGTCGCCAAACTCAGAGATTATTGGTACCTCCTTCACCCCTCCTGATTAAGGATGTGTTTTCTACCCTTCGAAAAATTAGGTAAGCAAAGTTGAGCGCAACTTTTGTCATATATATTTTGATCAAAGTTGATACTGAGATAACTGCTATTTATTTAAAACTTCCCGTTAAAGATATAGGAACTCCTATTTGGAAATAAGAAAATCAGCCCAACAAAAACCACCCAAAAAAGATGCGTAAAACATCCCACAGCCCTTACCAAATAAAACATTAAAATAAAAATTAGGATTCAAACTTGAAGCCAACTTCATGATCATAATCGCAAAAGTGCTCCTACCAGAAACTTGGAGGAAGCAATACTTGACGCAATTTAGACTTATTAGTATGGTGACCTCCCTTTATAAGGTAATCTCCAAAGTTCTTGCTGAAAGATTTAAGAAGGTGCTGCCCTACATTATTGATGACTCTCAGGCAGCCTTTGTTGAAGGGAGGGAGATCTTAGACGCGATTTTAGTAGCCTCTGAAGCTGTCCAACAAAAATGAGTTGAAGATTGCTGATTGCTGGAATTTTCAAAATTCATCGTGGGACCTTGGTTTTAGGAGGAGTCCGTTTGATAGAGAAGTAGGGTGCTGGGCTGCCCTTACTGACCTGCTGGATTCTGTGCAATTGGGTTATGGGGAGGACAGAATGGTTTGGTCTCTGGATTCAGGGGGCATTTTTCCATGAAGACTACTTTCATTCATTTTGTTAAACACAGATGGACCTTAAGTATCCCTACGGTGAGCTTTATTTGGAGTTTTAAGGTCATGAAGAAAGTTAAATTATTCCTTTGGTAGTTATACTATTTAAGTATTAATACGGCGGAGAAGCTTTAGAGAAAGTTGCCTAATTGGGCTCTTTCCCCTTCCATTTGCAGCCTGTGCCTCAAGGACCAAGAGGTCATCGATCACATGTTCATGTATTGTCATTTTGCTTTTAAAGCTTGGTCTTTTATTGCTTGTCGCCCTCTCAGAATTGAAGACTGGACTACTGAAGAGTTTGGGGGTTCTTCTTTGAAGGACAAAAAGAAAATACTTTAGAATTGTGCCGCTAGGGCTCTTTAGAAAGAAAGGAACAAAAGGATCTTTGAGAACATTCATTCTAGCTTTTTGACATTTTCTGTAATTTGGTTCATCATATGGCCTCTGGTGGTGCTCTAACTATAAAAAATTCTTTTGTAATTAAACCTTTTTTTGATAGCTACGGAGTGGAAAGCTCTGATTAGTTAGTTTTTTGGGGTGGGTTTTCTTGACCCACTGCCTTTAGGCTGTGCTCTTTTGTAATTAATACATTTTTGTTTCTAATAAAAAAAAAGAAGGAAGCAAATACTTTACAGGCAAGGCCATTTTGACCTTTTCCACTTCTTTTTCTCACTTTTTTCCACTTCTTTTTCCTCTCTCTTTCCTTTCCTTCTTTTCGTTTTACCTCTTTTTACTCTTTTTCTTGTTCTTTTTTCTCTATTTTTTTTTCAAAGTTCAATGACGAAGGACAACAAATACCTGAATTCCTCTGATCACCAACCGGAATAAGGAAGCAGACTTGTCTCTAAAACTCATCAAACAGACCTTTCCACGAACTGGATCTGCAAGAACTCAAAGAGTAACAAAAGAGAGATAAAAGCAAAATAGATAACCTTTAAAACATTTGACGTTTTAGAGAGCCTCAAATCTCCTAATAACTTCATTAAATTGCAATACTCCACCGTCTTCTCTTCCTTAAATTTTTTCTAACTGAAATCAGCCAAGGGGCTGGATGCATAAACCCAAACTTCACTATCTTTGCTTCTTTGTTTACTGCAAGCTTAGATATTTTTGGAAATACAACTTCGAAATTGAAAATATACTTGTGTATTAACAAGGATGGATTACAGCTCGTCTAGGAAGAGTTATTTTATTTATTTTTTTTTGTTTCTTCCTTTTGTTTTTAATTGCGTTTCCCCTTTTGGTTAGATGATTTTATCTTTTCTGTTGAATGCTATCATATTGATATATTGTTTTTGTTTTCCATCAACAAATAATAAAAATCCTACGTTGGCCTCTTTGGCTATGTCCAAAATTATTAAATTACTACTGAACTCAAAAGCTCAAGGTAATGGTGCTATAGTATATTTATGTAAATAGGAGTTTATTAGTCTTTTGTTTTTTATTGTAATTTCTTATTATTAGTTTAGGACTTCCATGTATGCCTATATATATCTTTCTCTAGTGTATAGAATGGAGTGAGTTATGTTTTCCACTTTGTCTCATATTAACTTGGTATCAGAGCCTCTAGGTCTTTTCCTAGGGCAATTAGGGTTTTGTGAGTTTTGTGCACCGTTAGGGTTTGGGATTTAGAATGCAACCTTGGAGTGTTTGTTTTTCGACACCACCCTTCCAAAAGGGAAGCCCATCCACCGATTTGAAGAACCCCTGAAATTGGCTGGAAAACCCCCTGTGTGTGCGCCCCACGCGCTGTCGGAAGCCGCTGTCGGCTTGCCCACCCGTCGGCACGTGAGTGGCCGGAATTTTTTCCGGCCACCGTGGTTCAATGTTTTTTGGTATTTTCGACCTATCTGTGTTTGATATGTGCTTGGATTTGAAGCTGTTTCAGAAAAGAATCAGAGCTTTTTTGTTGGGAACTCTATTCAGATTTGGTTTTCAGAGTTTGTGTAGTCATTTTGGTTTGATTTCGTGAATTTTGATTAGATATTGTGTTTCTCCATTCTTCGTTGGAATATGGCCAGACAAAAGCCCGTGGTGATATCTAATTTGGTTCAATCGAAGACTAAATCCAGCTATGATTCCTCTAGGAAATCATTTGTTAATTCTGTAGATGAGTTTGCTAAATTTCAACAATACCAAAAATCATTGAAAGTACTTCCATCATCTTCCACGCCTAACTCTATTATCACTATCGTTGGTTCAGGTAACATGAATTCTTGTCTATTTTCACCTTCTACCACATGGGTCATAAACTCTGGAGCTACTGATCATATGACAGTAATTCTAATTTATTTTCTACCCATTTATCATCTACATGTTTTACTAATGTCACTTTAGCGGATGGATCAAAATCTACCGTTCTTGGATCTGGCACAATAAACCTCACCCCATCTCTTTCTTTGTCCTGTATTCTACATTTACTTCACCTTTTTTTAACTTGATCTCTGTTAGTAAACTTACTCTTGACCTTAATTGTTGTGTCTCATTCTATCTTGGCTATTGCTTGTTTCAGGATCTTGTGACGAAGAAGATTATTAGGATAGGACATGAATTTGGAAGATTTTATACTTTTAATCATCACATGCCAAAATCGGTTGCCTACTCGGGAGTGGTTTCTCCTTTCGAAGCTCATTGTCGTCTCGATCATTCATCTCTCTCAGTATTAAGAAAGATTTGTCCTCAGTTTCATAATTTGTCTTCATTAAATTAGGACTCATGTCAGTTTGCCAAATTCCATCGTCTTAGTTTGAGCCCTAGGGTCGATAAACGAGCAAGTGCTCCATTCGAGTTAATTCATTCTGATATTTGGGGACCTTGTCCAATTGTGTCCAAAACTAGATTTCGATATTTCGTTACCTTCGTTGATGTTTATTCTCGCCTAACTTGGGTCCATTTTATGAAGAATCGTTCTGAGTTGTTTTCTCACTTTTGCAATTTTCATGTTGAAATTCGAACTCAATTTGATATTTCCCTTAAAATTTTGAGAAGTGATAATGCTCGTGAGTATTTTCCCGATGCCTTTAAATCGTATTTGTGTAGGCATGGAATTATTCACCAATCATCTAGTGCATATACTTCATCCTAAAATTGAGTGGCTGAACGAAAAAATAAGCATCTTCTTAAAGCTACAAGAGCACTATCCTTTCAGATGCATGTTCCAAAGCATTTTTAGGTTGATCCAATTTCCACCGCTTGTTTCTTGATTAATAAAATGCTCTCATCTGTTCTTCATGGTGAGATTCCTTATCATGTTTTATTTCCGACAAAACCTTTGTTTCCTATTGAGCCAAAAATATTTGGTTGTATTTATTTTGTTCGAGATGTTTGTCCTAATTTGACAAAATTAGACCCCAAATCTTTGAAGTGCATTTTCTTAGGTTATACTCGTGTTCAAAAACGATATAGATGTTATTATTCTAGCTTGAATAAGTATCTCGTTTCTCCTTATGTTACTTTCTTTGAGGACAAATCCTTCACTCCATCATTGCCTACTACGAGTCAGAAGGATGATGATGATCTCTTTATCGATACCGTTTTTACTCCTACATCCTCTCCTGATCCAACCCCTGTGGTACCTGTCACTGCTCGTCCACCTATTACTCAAGTCTACTCTAGATGGCAATAACTTCCAGATAACTGTCATGTCCTAGAAAATTCTTCAACCTCACATAGAAGACCAAGTGATAATCTTCCTATTGCTCTTCGTAAAGGTAAACGTACTTGCACTTTTCCTATTTCTTCTTGTGTCTCTTATGACCATTTATCATCTTCTACATGTTCTTTTGTTGCATCTCTTGATTCTATCTCCATCCTTAAATCGGTTTGTGAAGCCTTGTCTCATTCTGGTTGGCATGACGTAATAATAGAAGAGATGAACACTTTAGATGAAAATGATACTTGGAATTTAGTAACTCTTCCTGCAGGAAAGAAACTATTCGGATGTAAATGGGTATTTGCAATCAAAGTCAATTCTGATCGGTCAGTTGCTTGATTAAAAGCGCGCCTCGTTGCTAAAGGCTATGCTCAAACCTATGGGATCGATTATTTTGATACTTTTTCCCCCGTTGCTAAATTAACTTCTATTAGGCTATTCATCTCCATGGCTGCTTCTCAGAGTTGGCCTTTGCATCAACTTGACGTTAAAAATGTTTTTCTCTATGGGATCTTCAAGAAGAGGTTTATATGGAGCAACCTCTCGAGTTTGATGCTGAGGAGAGAATGATAAAGTATGTCGTCTTTGCAAATCTTTGTATGGGTTGAAACAAAATCTACAAGCATGATTTGGAAAATTCAGTCAAGCACTTGAACAGTTTGGAATGAAGAAGAGCAAGTCTGATCACTCTTTCTTTCATCGACGATCTAAGAGTGAGTATTCTAATTGTTGTATATGTTGATGATATTGTCATCACTGGGAATGATGCATATTGAAATTAATTGTCATTTTGTTTGTGAGAAAATACAATAAGGTTTGGTGTCTACTGGATATGTGAAGACTGGAGAGCAATTAAGAGATATCTTCACGAAAGCTTTAAATGGAGTTCAAGTAGATTACATGTGTAACAAGTTGGACATGATTAACATATATGCTCCAACTTCAAGGGGAGTGTTAAAGTATATTTATGTAAAATAAAAGTTTATTAGTCTTTTGTTCTCTATTGTAATTTCTTATTATTAGTTTAGGACTTCCATGTAGGCTTATATATATCTTTCTCTAGTGTATAGAATAAAGTGAGTTATTCTTCCCACTTTGTCTCACATTAACACTACCTTTGGGTAAATCAGAGGGGAAAAAAACCATGGGAGAGGAACCAAAACCAACGAAACAACTATGCTTTATCACTAAGACCACAAACTTCAAATCTGATACTGCAATATCTATATGGGCAGTGGTGCTTAAAGGACATTCTGGAGAAATACCACACAATAAGCAAAATCACGATTTGGACACTTAGCAGATTTTCAAAACTATCTTCAAAACCCATTGGCTTAACCCCCTTTAAACGATATACAACACCACATTGCCCTCACACCTGGATCTACAATTCAAAATTTACCACACTACCGTATGAGCCCAAAAGAATACAAAATCCTACACGATATAATCCAAGAACTCCTTGACAAAAGACATACAACCCAGCTTAAGCTCATGTGTTGTCCATGTTCTATTAGCTCCTAAAAAAGATGGAACATGGAGACTTTGTGTAGATAGTAGAGCTATTAACAAGATCACAATCAAGTATCGGTTCCCTATCCCTTGATTGAACGATCTATTGGACCAATTGGGTGGAGCCACTATATTTTCCAAAAGTGGGTATCACCAAATCCGAATAAAATCGGGAGATGAATGGAAGACTGCTTTTAAGACAAACGAAGGACTATTTGAATGGCTTGTAGTGCCATTTGGGTTGTCAAACGCCCCAAGCACATTTATGCGCCTTATGAACCAAGTTTTACTCTTTTTTTAAATATGGTTGTTTATTTTTACGATATCCTTGTTTATAGCCACTGCAGGGGAACCATTTCTAGCACCTAAAACAAGTATTTTTATGCCTAACAAAACATGAGCTCTACATCAACCCAGAAAAATGCATCTTTTGTTCAAATAACATCTCTATTTAAAGTTTCTTGATCAGCAAAGATGGTGTAGCAGTGGACCCCCAAAAGATTGAAGCAATCAAGCAATGGCCACCTCCTAATACGGTAAAAGATATACAATCTTTTTTAGGATTTGCTTCTTTTTACAGAAAATTCATAAAAGATTTCAGCACTTTGGCTGCTCCTTTGACAGGGCTGCTCCTTTGACAGACTGCATAAAGAAAGGTCAATTTCATTGGGGAGATCAACAATTCGACAGCTTTTAACACCCTCAAATTGAAATTAAGCTCCACCCCAGTTCTAGCCATACCTATTTTCCCAAAACCCTCCGAAGTCACACTAGATGCTTCCGAGTTGGGTCTTGGTGCAATCTTACCCCAAGAAGGTCACCCTATTGAGTACTTTAGTGAAAAGTTAAGTAGCCCTACACAAAAATGGAGTGCCTATGAGCAAGAACTTTATTACCTAATACGTGCCTTAAAAACATGGGAACACTACCTTTTGGGAATGGAATTCATTCTTCTAACAGACCATTATTCTCTTAAATTTTCTACCCTCTCAAAAAAATATCAGAAGAATGCAAGCTCGATGGATTACATTTATCCAACGGTTTGATTTTGTGATTAAACATACATCCAGATCATCAAATAAGGCAGTGGATGCCCTAAGCCGCAAAGGTACTCTCTTAACTCTTGTCAAAGGTGATATTACAGCATTTGATATGTTGGCTACCCTACACGAAAATGACATAGATTTTGCTGCACCATCGTACAAATGCACACACCACTCACCAACGGATGGTTTCACAATTTTTTATGGTTTCCTATTTAAAGATGACAAATTATGTATCCCTCACACATCTTTGCGAGAACTTTTAAAGGAAACACACTTGAGAGGCTTAGCTGGACATTTTGGCAGGGATAAAATGATTGAGTTCATCTCAACTAAATTCTATTGCCCTCAACTAAAGAAGGATGCAACCAACTTTGTCAAAAGATGTCATATATGTCAAACCGCCAAAGGAGGAAGTCAAAACATGGGCCTCTACGGCCTTTTATCTATACCTTCGGCCATTTGGGAGGACTTGTCTATAGATTTCATTCTTGGACTCCCAAGAACACAAAGGGGCAACGATTCTATTCTTGTGGTTGTAGATAGATTTAGTAAAATGTCTCACTTTCTACCTTGCAAAAAGACATCTGATGCTTTAAATATTGCCAACTTATTCTTTCGCGGGATAGTAAGACTACATGGAATTCTAAAGAGTATTGTTTAAGACAGAGATGTCAAATTTATGAGCTTCTATTGGAAGTCTTTATGGAAAAAATTTGGAACAAGCCTTCGCTATAATACAACTAGTCACCCTTAAACCTATCGACAAATGGAGGTGACCAATCGAACATTAGGAAATCTAATTCGTTATCTAAGTGGAGACAAGCCAAAGCAATGGAATCTCTCCTTGGCTCAAGCTGAATTTGCCTACAATCATACGGAACCATTTGAAATTGTTTACACAAACTACCTAGATTAACTATTGATCTGGCTAATATCCCTTCTATTGTTGATTATATTTAGAGGCTGATTTAATGGCTGAAAGGATTCAAGCACTCCATTAAGATCAACTTGCCAAGGCAAACCAAAATTATAAAGAGACTACAGATTGTCACATAAGGCAAAAATCTTATAACATTGGAGACCTAGTAATTATTCATTTCCCAAAAACTAGACTCCCAACTAGAACACACAACAAATTAACTGCAAAAAGACTCAGACCCTTCACTATTTTAGAGCGCATAGGCGAAAATGCCTATAAAGTAGATATTCCAACAAGTCTATGCATCTGATCTACTTTCAACATTGCTGACTTATTTCATTATAATGCTCCAGACGGCTTTCTCTTATAACAATAACTTGTGGGCGAGTTATTCTTTTGGAGGGATGGAATTGATGTAGGGGTATTTTAAGAATTATGAGTTTAACCTTTGTTATAGCCATTGGCTTAAGTGATTTAGTAGTACCCTTAGTTTTAACCTTTTAAACAGCAATTAATGTAAGGTTTTTACCCTCAAAGCTAGTATAGAAAGGAGTCCTTTGTATTCAGAAGGAACTTTTGACAATTTAATAGAAATATCACTTTGTTTGTTTACATCAGAAAGCCTCATCCTCAGCCCCAACCCCTCCATTGCCATCCTCCTTGAGACAAAGCTCCAATCGATTGATAGGCTTGTGGTTAAATCCCTTTGGAGCTCTAGAAGCATTACTTGGACCGATCATCCTGCACTAGGATCGTCGACAGCATCTTAACCATGTGGAACGATCCATCCTTTGTGGTTTCCAATATCACCCAAGGTGCTTTCTCCCTCTCCTTTCTCATCTCTCTTGCTGATGGTTTTTCCTTTTTAGTTATCAGGAATATATGGTCCTTCAAATACCAGCGATAGGCCTCCTTTTTTGGCAATAATTAAATGACGTCTCAGCTCTATGTTATAATCGATGGTTATTAGGAAGCGATTTTAATGTAATCAGATGGTCACATGTGAAGTCAAGCTACAAAAGGGCCACAAGAAGCATGAGATTTTTCAATGCTTTCATTGATTGTGCGGGCCTCATCAATTTTCTCCTCCTCTTCAAAATGGGATGTTCACGTGGTCAAACTTCAGGGACAACCCTATCCTCTCATGTATTGATAGATTTCTCATATCTGAAGAGGTTCTCAACAAAATAAAGATGCAGCAGTTAAACGTCTTGAACGTCCCACATCCAATCACTACCCTATCTTATTATCCATTGGATCTAGTAAATGGGGTCCCACACCTTTTCAGTTTGAAAATATGTGGCTACAACACCATGGTTTTTTCCCTCTTGTTGAATAGTGGTGGAAAAATCCCCCTCTTCGCAGTTGGCCTAGGCATGGTTTCATACAAAAATTGAAGGTTTGAAAAAATTGTCATCCGAGAATGGAACAAGAATACTTTTGGCTATATCATCATCCAAAAGAATCAACTTATCACCAAAATATTGCTCATGGATGAGTTGGAAGAATTGAGGGAACTTCAAAGGCATCATAAAGTACACAGATTCTACATTAAAAGAACAGGTCCTTCTGTGACAGCAAGAGAAGGAATAGATTGGAGGCAGAAATGTAAAACCCAATGGTTGCAAGGTGGAGATATTAATTCTAGTTTTTTCCATCAGATCATGGCCACAAGAAAGAGGGGAAATCTTATTTTGGAGATTATGTCCTCCCAAGGGTAGTCTTCTGACTGAGGACGAAATAGTTGTGAATTTTTAATGTTCTACAAGTTATGATATGTATATATATGTGTTATTATGTATTTGTCGTTAATAGTAATTGTACATCCTTTAAGATTAGATTAGGGTTCTCTTGTGTACCTATATATAGAGACCTTCTCATACTAAATAACATAACTTATTTTTCTCCCAATCACGTTTTACATGGTATCAGAGCTTTCCTAGGATAGTCGTTAGGGTTTCTTCTCTCCCAAGTGAGGCTAGGGTTTGAAGTTTGGGTCATTGAGCTAGAGTGACCGTTTGTCGACACCACCCACCTAGGAAGGAGCGTCGCCGTTAGAGGATCAAGACCGCCGTCGCCGTTCGCCGGAAACCACTGCGAGTGGTCGTCACGCGTCGTCACGCGTCGTTCGTCGAAGCTCTGTTTTGGTCACCGTCGATTGAGTTTGTCTCGGTTTGTGATTTTTGGCCTGTCTGTCTATTTTGTTTTGGAGAATAGTGCTCGGGTGTGAAGATATTTGAGAAAAAGATCAAATTTTGCCCTTGTCCAGATCTGGTTTTTCGTTGGATTAGGTCGATTTTGTCCGATTTTGGTTTCTCCTTAGTTTTCATTATTAATGGCTGATATGAAACCTATACATATGTCCAATACGGTCTCTTTCACATCAAAGTTCACGGAACATAAGTTGAATGAGTCTAATTATTATGATTGGCGTA
>JAOANK020000066.1:2064041-2075019 GCA_026257165.2 Telfairia occidentalis | reverse complement strand
AATGCTTGTTGTGCAGCTGGCGTCCACCCAAAACTATCTTTCTTCAGTTGTTGAGTTAAGGGTAACGCAATCAGCCCGTAATTAGCTACAAACCGCCGGTAATACCCTGTCAATCCCCAAAACCCCCGCAGTTGTTTAACATTTTTGGGCGTCGACCAACTTCTCATAGCTTCCAATTTGGCCGGGTCCGCTGAAACCCCCTCTACTGACACCAAATGTTCCAAGTATTCAATCTAAGATGCTGCAAACTGACACTTCTTTACATTTGCCACCAACTGATTCGTAGCCAGTGCCTGTAAAACCACAACTAAATGTGCAGCATGAGCAACAATGTTAGGACTGTAAATCAATATATCATCGAAGAACATGAGAACAAACTTGCGGAGGATTGGTCGTAGAATGTCATTCATGAGCGATTGAAACGTAGAAGGGGCATTACGAAGGCCAAATGGCATCACCACGAATTCATAATGGCCCTCATGGGTTCGAAAAGCAGTTTTATGAACATCGAGTGGTGCCACCCTGATCTGATGATATCCTGATTTCAAATCAATTTTGGAGAAAATTGTTGCGCCGAACAACTCATCTAGTAACTCATCAACAACCGGAATCAGGTAATTATCCGGTACCGTGACACGGTTCAAAACTCTATAATCCACACAAAATTGCCAACTATTATCCTTTTTTTTTACAAGCAACACAGAACTAGAAAAAACGCTCTTACTTGGCTGAATTACTCCGCTTAGCAACAACTCCTTCACCAACCGCTCGATCTCATCCTTTTGGAATTGAGGATATCTATATGGGCGCACGTTGACAGGGCCCGCCCCATGAATCAACTGAATCGCATGGTCACGGCTGCGGCTAGGCGGCAACCCATCAATAGGCGCAAACACATAATGATATTCACGCAGTACCTCCTGGATCTCTATCGGTAATTCATCCCAGCTACTCTTATCAGATTGTTGGACCTCACACGAGGCCTCCGCATCCACAACATTTAATTCAACTAAGATTCCTTGGTCCCCGGCGCGAACTGATTCAATCATGGACTTTAAGGAAACCTGTGATTTTATCAAACTTCTATCACCCTTTAAGTGGACATCCCAGCTACCAATTTGAAAGTTCATTTTAGAAAGTCTCCAATCACATTGAACTTTTCTCAGTGTCATGAGCCATTGAACACCCAGTATCACATCTGCACTACCAAGAGGTAAAGGGAGAAAATCATTAATTATAGTTAAATCCGCAATAGTAAGGACTACACCTTTGCAAATTCCCGTAGCCCGAATTGAATCGCCAGTGCCCAAGACGATTCCATAACTCGAAGATGGTGACAAAGGTAGTTCTAATTCGCAGACCACTTCTTCGGCGATAAAGTTGTGGGATGCTCCGCTATCAATTAAAACAACTACCCTTGTCGGCCCAATTTGTCCCTGAACCTTCATTGTTTTCGGTGAGTCAAGGCCAACCATGGAGTTGAGGGGTATCGTAGCTAGTTCATTTTCGCAATTTAACGCCTCCAATGTAATCTTTTCGCCACCAACGCCTTGATTCTCACCGTCAGCCATCACGTCGGTGACCACCTCCTCGGGTTCTTCATCGTCGTGTGTAAGAGCATAATGTGGAGTTCTTTTTTTTTACATTGATGACTGGGGGGAGAATTTTTCGTCACACCTGAAGCAAAGCCCCTTCTCGCGTTTTCTATTCAACTCACTCTCAGTTAATCGCTTGAAGCTCCCCGTTGTACTCAAATTTAAGTTGAAACACCTTTAGGGTTCGTTTCACGCAATGCTGATGAAGAAACAGAATTCTGGGTCGGGTTTAATGATATAACCCGGGCACCTGCATTCGTCTAAATAACTATAGTTGTGGGTTTTGGGCTTGGGCCTGAGAAACCCGTTGACACACGGGTGAGGCGATCAACCTCATTATTTTCAACTCATTGGGCTAAAACCATCTTTTCATTAAGACTCATGGGCTTAAGTATACTCAACTCACTTTGTATTTCCTCTTTCAGCCCACTGACGAATTTTCCTTCAAGCATCTTCTCCGAGACGTCTTTCAAGTTTGCCGATAATTGCTCAAACTGCCGGCGGTAAGCCTTCACTGTCGAGTCTTGCTTCAACTTGTAAAACTGAACGTACTTATCTTCTCCCTTCGCTGGTCGAAACCTCTCCGTCAACAACTCTCGAAATTCTGTCCAATTGCCGATCGGAGTTCTCCCTTCGACCCACTGGTGCCACAATAATGCTTCCTCCTCGAGACAAAGCACCGCCGCCTCCAACTTATCCCTCTCCGATAACCTATTCACTACAAAATAACGTTCCACCCGATGGAGCCATCCATCAAGGTCTTCTCCCTCCGCCCCCTTGAAGATCAGAACCTCCAGTTTCTGGAGTCGCATATCAAATAACGGAACATCTCGGCCTCCCACCTGCACGGCATTCAGGTTAGTCCTCTCACTATTCACTTCCCCATTCTTCGAATCCTCGCTTACTGGATGTTTGCCCTTATCAGTAAGGGTACGCTTC
Organism: Telfairia occidentalis; assembly: GCA_026257165.2. Classification (NCBI taxonomy): domain Eukaryota; kingdom Viridiplantae; phylum Streptophyta; class Magnoliopsida; order Cucurbitales; family Cucurbitaceae; genus Telfairia; species Telfairia occidentalis. Next base: position 2,072,485 of record JAOANK020000066.1, on the reverse strand, counting down.
GATGATTCTGGTACCCCGGTGCGAAAGACTCCTTCAATTTTCTTAGCGATTATTTCTAGCCCTTGGGTCATCTTCTGCTCAATCAATTTGCTCATTTGTTCTTGGAATTCTGAAAATCTTTGATCCAAACGTTCATCCGATGCATTTAATTTCTCCTAATTGCAATTATTCTTGCCTCCATCTTCCCTACCATTCCCAGTCACGAATTTGCTCTGATACCAATGTGATAGAACTCAGCCTTATTTATCAACTAAAGCGGCAATGAGCCAAGGGAGTTTCGAGAGCTCCTGCCTCTCCTAGATGCCCAATTCAGCTAGACAAAATTTGTTACCCCCTCCCACAAACCTGCCCAATACTATTTATCTCTCCCTTACCTACACGTCAGCATAAATCCCAACTAACAAAATTCCTATGGGACCCGACCCTCTCTTTCTCTTCCGCCTAAACAACACCCACGTCATTCTCATTCTCTTTCGCTTTCTTCCTACGCGAATTCACCTTAGTCACTCGGGGTCTATCATTGTGGTGCGACCACCAAGCTCCCCTTCATATAGCTTGCAACCCAGTATTTCATGAGTGGACTAAACATATTGAAATTGATTGTCATTTTGTTCGTGAGAAAATATAACAAGGTTTGATGTCTACTAGATATGTGAAGACTGGAGAGCAATTAGGAGATTTCTTCACGAAAGTTTTAAATGGAGTTCGAGTAGATTACCTGTGTAACAAGTTGGGCATGAGTAACATATATGCTCCAACTTGAGGGGGAGTGTTATAATATATTTATGTAAAATAGGAGTTTATTAGTCTTTTGTTCCTTATTGTAATTTCTTAGTATTAGTTTAGGGCTTCCATATATGCCTATGTATATCTTTCTCTAGTGTATAGAATGAAGTGAGTTTATTCTTTTCACTTTGTCTCATATTAACAGCTTATGATAAATTTAATCGTATATTAATACTTTAACACTCTCCCTCACTTGTGGGTGGGAAATTTACACAAGGCCCAAATGGGTATCAATATTCATTTAGGAGGAAATGATATCACATGAGTTCGAACCCAGGATCTCCTACTTTGATATCATGTTAAATTGTCACTAAATCTTAAAGTTTAAGTCATGGATTATGGTAAATTTAATTTAATATCAATACTTTAACAAAAACTCTTCTTATGGGCCTACATATCATGGTATGGTAACTTTGGTGTGAAAGAGACTGCATGTTTTATTAGGCAGGATGGAGATTGAAGTCAAGGATTTTGCTCTCATATTTCCCCTAGCTTTTAAATTGAGTTATGTAATGATTATTATTTTTCCAATTCAAGTGCATTGGAGGTTTTTATTCATTTTTTAAATAAATTTATTTTAGCTTCGGAAAGACTATATCTTGTCATCCTTCCTCTCGTAACTTCTTTTTTCCTTTTCCTCTTCTCGAGAGTGTTCTTTGATATTTCTCAGTGAATTTGTTTTCTTCATATTTTCTCATGTAGAATTTATCAGTGTACAAACAGGTAGTGGAAGTACATCGCGTAAGAAAAACCTCATTATGAATCTCATGCGTTCTTGTAGAGAAAAGGAAATGAAATTTCTTGTAAGAACCTTGGTAAGACCTAGAACTTTTTATTTTGCAGCTTGTAAATCTGCTTGAACTATTTATATCAAATATATTAGTTCTCTTTAGTACAATTTTTGAAAAATACTCGACTTTGACTTATACGGCAGGTTTATTTTGCTTATCTAGGGGAATTATGGCATTAGATATACATATATCTTAAGCTAATATCTTTCAAATCCCATCCAGTTCTCTAAATGCATCTTGCATTAGAAGTGCCACATAAGGTTTCTAATTGAAAGTTTGCCGACATTAGAAAGTGCTAGATATCTCTTGAAAATCTGATACTTTTTGCTTGAGCACTTATACATAGTGGATGGTGCTCAAAGAGACATTGTTTTGGTTATTTAGTTTTGAGAGAATAAAATATTTGGTCTTATTCACGAATATATAACTCAGTTCTTTTTTTTTTATGGCAGAAAGATTAATTGCAATTAAGGAAAAGAATAAAAGTAAAGATAACATAATTATTAAATATTGACAGCTATTATTTACCGTCAATATTAACAATTATTAGAAAATACAACAATTTTGCAGGGAAATAAAATTATCTCTAAGATCAATCAAATAATACAAAGAAGTTGGGCCAAGCAAGAGCCATAGAGGCAGCACAAAATATCCCTCCGGAACCAAATAATATTTTTGTCAGCTTATATTTTCTTTAATCGGGTTTTGTCAGTTTAGATGCAATGCCTCTGAATAGATCAAAGATCAAACTTTATGAGATAGATGAAAACTGGGACATATTTAAGTTATATCTTTTGTGGCATTTTCTCTTATGACATCTTTAATCATGGCTATTATCTTTAGGGAGAGGAGAGGTCTTGGGGGAGTTTGGTCCATAGCTATGGTCAATATCTTGCTCTGGGTGTCCGTGATTAAAGAATTCTGTTTTTATCTTTTGCTTCTTATGGGTGAACCGTTGGACGGTTGGAATCCCCCCCTTTTTTTTTGTTTTGTTTGGCCTTTGTCGTTGTTTTTCTTTGGCTTTGTTTGGTTTGGACTGGTTTTCTGCTGCATATCCTTTCAAGTGTTCCATGAAAGTGTAGTGTTCCTATAAGAAAAGAAGCAACTACATCCTTAATTGAACTCAAATTTAGTGTGGATTGTTGAACCGAAATACCTATATAGGATAAGGAAGAACATTAATATTAACATGGACTCTTGGGAGATCTCAGTCCAAGGAAATATCTCTCTACTAATTACCATTTTTTACCTTTGCAAAAAAAAAAAAAAAGAATAAAGAAAGAAAATCTGACCTTTCAAGCATCTTGGAAAGTTTTGGAGACTCTGAACTCCAATTTCCAAAATTTCACCTTGGAGACAAACTACCACATTGATTTGTGCACCCCGGTGGCTTTGTTGAATTTTATGGTTGAACACAACAGGTGTACTTGGATGTAGTGAAGCTTTAGATAGGAAGTTATTATTATTATTATTTTTTTAATTTCTTTCTAATAAGAAATAAGTTCATTGATGATATAAAAAAGGGGAAGAGCTCTAATCCAATGGAGTTACATAAAACTTCTTCAATTGGACAAAAGAGAGAAAAACGTTAATGATGATAAGGAGACCAAAAAACAATACTTTCAAAAAACCTATTGTGAGATTCTTTCGTTTCAAGTAGTCCAAAAAAATGCCCTAACAAAGTGCATCCAAAGAACCTTGTTTTCCATTTGAACAGAGTGACCCAAGAGAGGGGAAGAGAAGAAGGCTCTTTGGGTTGTTTGGGAAGCCTGTCAACCAAGAGAAGGCAGCTAAGATGTACCCTCAGAAAGCCCTTGTGTAGGAACATGAGAGAAAAATATGGCTTTGAGTCTCTGCACTACTGCTGTAAAGAGAGCACCATTGTTGAGATAAAGCCATGTAGGTATTGTGTTGTAACTTATTGTGGGTGTTGATGGCATGATGGCTAAGATCCCATAGAAAGAATTTAGTCTTCAGATAGGAAGATATCTACCTTATGACTTTGTAGGCTCTTTTAAGTCCAAATCTTTTTCTAATTACGCCTTTCTTAGTTTTGTTGACCAATTGAAAAACCTTCTTATAGCTCTGTGGTCTTGTACATCCTCTCCTTGATCTATTCAGATAATACTCAGTTTCTTATCAGAAAGAAAAAAGAAAAAGTTTGTGCATCCCCATATTCTTAGGCGGCAAGGAGTTAGATTTGAGAGCATCCCGTACTTTTAACTGGTCAAGTACTGCAAATTCTAGAACTTTTATCAATCATATTCTCCTTATATCTTTTTTTTTTATTTTTTTCCAATGGAGTTCTATAAAGTCTATGTTTTCTTTTAGAAACATTTTATCATATTATCCAGAGATTTGCATTTTCTATCTTCGTCTTCTGTCTTCTGTTCAGGTTCGTAACTTACGTATAGGAGCCATGTTGAAAACTGTTCTTCATGCTCTGGCCCAAGCTGTATTCATAAGTTCCTCTCTGAACATTTACAACGAAGGAATGGTAGTGAATTTGAAGGAGAAGCTTCAGGTTCAAGTTATATGTTTCTGTAATGACATTTTATTTAATTTTAGATGGTTCATTTTATTTTATATATTTTTTATAAGAGATCGACTTCATTTGAAGTTGGCATGCTGATTTCTTGATTTTTTTTTGGTAGTACTTTTCAGCTGCTGTACTTGACGCATACAACGTGCTTCCTAATTTTGTGAGTCACTGCTTGTGTATTGTGAAGTTCTTTATTGTTCTTTTTGTTGTTACAGCACGGCTTAGGAAGAATAGGAAAAAGAGAGCGAACTATTTAGGGCAATGAACCCAAGAGAGGAAATACAGCTAAAGGGCTCCGCATTGATCACTCTTCTACTTAATAAGAATCAGATTTATTTTTTAAAAAAGAAAATACAAGACTTCTCTTTGAGGAACTGAAAAGTACAAGGAGAAAAGATTCCCAACTGGTCCGACAATATAAAAAAGGGATAATTACAAAATAAGTTAGATCTAAAAGCCCAAAGAGACATGTAAGGTGTGATATCCTCCCAAGGCTGCTTCTTAGGTCTTTCTACCTCAGCAAAGACCCTTCTATATTGCTTAATTCAAATGATCCAAAAGTAATTGATCCCTTGTTCAGCCACAACACTGCCTTTTGATCCTGGAAATTCCAATTTCTGTAAATCTGAACCAAGTGGTGCTGCCTCGAGTGGTGTATCGTTCATTTCATTTTGAAGGCATTGAAGAATCTAGCCCAAAGGAAACCAGCTACAGGATAGGTTACAAAGAGGTAGTCCACATCTTCACTGCTCTTACTGCACATAACACAGCGAGAGGATGGATTTAAATTTCTTACCCGTTTCTTGTGAAATTTCTCTCCTTTGTTCAACCCTTACATAGTCAGCATTGTCAAAAAAACTTTACACATTTTTAGGGATTTTTAGCTTCCATAAGGCTTTGGAAAAAGAAAGGGGGAAAGCTTGATTATGATTAAATAGAGCTGTTGTGAAAGAAACATACCATTCCTATCAATAGTCCTCAAATGCACAACAGGGACCAGAAAGGTAGCCATTCATTCCACTTATCAATCTGTCTACCTTGGGGCTGTCTTGTGAGTTTTGGGGACCACATTTCGTTTCTACAGCCCCGACCTTTTCTTTTTTACACGTCTTTTGGCTAGATGGGGTGAAAATTCTTGGGAATTTATTCAGACAGCCACAACCAGTCCAGTCATCTCTTCAAAAACAAGTTTTTGAGCATCTCTAGTTTTGATTGTGTGAACACTCCACTAGGGGCATTTTGCATTGATAGGTTTAATCCAGGCTGGAAAGCGGTGGTCACTGCTTTTCCCATACTTGGCTTCAATGAACGTTCTCTACATGTAGTTGCTGGCCACTACTTGACCCATCCACAATATTAGTACACAACATAGAACTTAGACCAAACATCTGGCCCATCTACTTCCGTTTCTCTCTCTTTCTTTAATAAACTTTTAAAACCTTTTGGGTTATGTAACCCGATTTTGCTTGCACGAAAGAGGATGAACCTCTTTGAGGTTATGTCTATGTCATTGGTCATTTCGTATTTCAAAATTCTTCTTCCTTTAATTTTGGTTTTTGTTGCCCCTTGTCAAATAGGGAGGCATTGGGTGTGTCTGCTCTCCTTTCTCTTCTAGATGTCTATCTTCAACCGGGTAGTAGAGATATTCGTTTTTGTCTCCCAACCCTCTGAAGGATTTTCTTGTCGATCTTCATTACCCTTTTGGGCGACCACCATACATCTAGAAACCCTTCATTTTCCTATTGTGGAAACATAATATTCCCCAGTTATATTTTTTTCCTGGCCGAGTCTTACATGGTAGAGTCAACACGTTGGATTGCATTTAGATTTAGAGGCATTCTTCCTTCTTGTTAGGGCTGCTGGTGTATTCTTTGCAGGGAGGCATTGGTGCATATTGGTCATATTCTTTGGGGATGCAAGTTCGCTCTCTCGATTTGGGACTCAAGATATTTGGTGTGTGTATGGTCCAAAATCGAGATTGTCGGCTTATGATGGAGGAGGTTCTATTCCATGCACTCTTTCAAGATAAGGGTTGTACTCTGACTATGGCAAGTTGGTTTTTCTTTGCTATTTTATGGAGTATTTGGCTAGAGAGGAATGATAGATTTTTCAAAGGGTTAGAAAGGTTGTGGGAAGAGGTGTCGGCTTTTGCCAAGTTTATTACCCTCTCTTTGGGTGGGCATCTGTGCCTAAGATTTTTTGTAACTATGCCCTTGGTTTTATTATTTCGGATTGGAGCCCTTTGTTATTGCATTGGGTCTTTAGTTGTTGGTTTGGCTTCTTCGTTGTGGGGATATTTTTGTGTTCCCTTTCATTTTCTTTTATTTATTCCCAACAAAGGGCTTGGTTTCAATTAAAAAACAAGATGAACCTCTTGCATGGAGTGCATTTTGTCTAGCTCAAGAGCTCTTTGCTACTACCCTGCAACAATTTATTTAACGTCTCTCAGGCTTAATACAATTTTTAGCATTTGGATCAAACTCATCATAATTTACCACACCCTCTAGAAAAAGTGCCATGGAATTGGACATCTCTCCCAACCAGCCATCTTCCATCACGTGGCACTGTTACCGACACACTTCTCTGTTTACCTTCTTCAAGTTGCATGGTAATTGGGATGATGCCTCTATAATTCTTCCTAACTTTGTTTACTGCTTCACACTGTCTAGCGTCCTTATAGCTTTTATTGCCAACCCTTTGGAACCTTTATAGGTGTTAGTCGTCATGGGTGGTTTGGTAATAAGGACTTCATAGGTATATGGGGATGCTTCAAGCCTTAATCCAACCTCATAATATGGCTTTATCAGTGATCAATATAAACAACTGAGTTCTACTTTTCAAATTTAATGTATAAATTTTCCATTGTTACCCATGATCTATTAGAACTTAATATTTTGTGTTCTTTGTTCCAACACTGAATAGAGCTTTGTTTGCATGGAAGGGATTGAAGGCACAAAGGGAGTTAATATCTATCTGAACAACTTTAAGAATCTTAAACTAGTCCTCATGGAAGAAGCCTCTACAATGAAGCACCGAATGAAAATCCCAATCAAACAATTCATCCTCAATTTCATACGCTCCAACTTGCTTAGGGCTTCTGACCTAGAGTTACTATCATTAGAGGGAGATTTTGAGCTATTAGAGGAAACACCACCAACAGACTTATCCGAATGTGGACCAAAAACACTTGAATGTCCATAGTTATTGAAAACCATAGCAAAAGAACGAACTGGTTGGGGATGACCTTCTTTGGTATGGGAGGCAAGAAAAGAGTTAATCATGCGAATGAAAGCAACCCACCATGCATGGTTGTTACCCTTTTAGGGCCTACGAACACAACACTCTTTGTGTTGGAAATAAGGGTGCCAATGGGTTCGACCTCTCTTTTTTTACTTTTTTTTTAAAAAATATTTTAGTTCCTTCAAGTTGGCAGTTCAGTGTTCAATAAAATTGAAAAAGTTGAACCAAACTGAAGATAATAAAAATAAATAATAAACCCCTGCCCAACTTTCCCTAGCCCCTACTGGCCCAATGGCCCAACCCCCACTCTCCTAGCCAGCAACCCCTTGCATCCCCGTTCCCCAGCCCAGCCACCTGGTAGCCCACACAGCCCCATCTCTTCTAACTTCTAACCCCAAGTATTATTTGTTTCCGGTCAGCCCCATCTTCATTCTTCTTCTCTTTCATATTCTTTTCAACTTCCCTACCTTTCTTCTTTTTCACTTCAACTGCTCCATGCTGGCATTGCCCTTATTTTTTTTTTCTCTTTTCTTCTTCTCTTTTAGACTTTTGCTTCAGCCGTCCCATGCCAATGCCAACTATCTTCTCTTATCCCCATTCTTCTTCTCTTCAATTTTATCTTTCGTGTAATCTCTAGACATATTCCAACTGCGGTGTTTGCTATCTGCCCTCTTCAAAGGTTGCTGTGAAGTAAGTTTTTTTCTCTACTATTCGAGAAAGAATCAAAGGGTAGGTCAAAACTGAGGGAAAAATCGGTTCCCTTGGTTTAGGCCAACTTAAAACCAAGGTCTTCAGCTTGGTCTGCGGTTTTAGTCAAAATTAGACCAAACCAAACTATGAACATCCTTATTTTTCGTTAACAAGGACTAAAGCATTTCATTGATATAATGAACAACGCTATTTGGAAATCCAATTTGTAAATCTCAGCAAATGCATTCTTTTTTGCATCTTTTCTGTTGGACATCTTTAGCATACATATTCTTCTGCCCTTTTGATTTTTTTTTTTTTTGAAAAGAAACCATTTCATTGATAAGTGAAATGTTACAGAAGGCTATATGGCGATGCCAATAGCTTACAAAAGACTT
>JAOANK020000066.1:2034915-2047170 GCA_026257165.2 Telfairia occidentalis | reverse complement strand
ATCTAACCTTAAAGGATGTACAATTACTATTAAGGACAAATACATAATAACACATATATATATACATATCATAACACCATTAACCTTGGGAGGCGCATCATCATCAACCTTTTGGTTTTTGGCTGCGGGAACTCCATGAACATCGATAATGGGTCCGATAAGGAGGTCAGAGTCAGAAAAGGTCTATCTGGGTCTGCACAATAGGAAAAGTGGTTGATGGGATGAAGCCTGAAGAGTTTTCTTTGACTTTTATGCTTGCCTCCGTCAAATCCATCAAGTTGAGGTTTTGTATGCTATTTCCATGAGACCACCACAAGCGTTGCAAATGAATTTTAGAGTATTGTAGTTCCAATTATCGACGAGGAGACCTCTAATTTTGATCCAGCCACCATATGATGAAATTTTCTCTTCTCTGATTATTTCTTCATTGGACCATTTTTTATATAGAACCTTAGAACTTCCCCACTTGCTGCCACCCCTTGTAATTACCCAAGATGGACTTGGTTCTTATCTTCACATTTCATGACCGCTTTGCTGGGTTGAAAAGGGGCTAAAGAACAGTAGGCAGTAACGTTATGCTTGGAGAACTCTTAAAATCATGTACCAGCTATCATGGAAATTAGCCCGATGGTTAACAATGATTCATTGTCGAGGGATAACATAGTTTATTTCTTGACAGAGGTATCTTGGTTTTTAGTGGTTGAGATGTCTGTTGAAGATGGAGAGCATTGAATGTTCTGTAGTTGACTCTGCTTAGGTGGTTGGGTTGGTGAATGGTGTTTGGAGGAGTTATTAGAGCTCTGGTTGATGGAGGCAGCTCCGCTGTTGTTTTGGACCAAGTCATTAATAGTTTTGTGTGCATCAGATCTATAAAAAGAGGTAAGATGTTTGAAGGCATATCATCATTTCCTTTCAATACCGATAAGAACCACAATTTTTTTCTTCCCTCCATTATTGTCCAGGCATACCAGCTTAGCAAAATGCCCTTATTTGTTGGTAATCTTTTCAACCCATATTATGTGGTCGTCTATCCTCTTTTCCTTGAAGAACTTATGGTTTAAAGGGATAGTAAGGAGGTTAGTGAAATATTTGGTGCTCCAGTGGACGGTGATAAAGAAAGATCTGTCATGCCTAGTTTCTGTGATGCGAACTCTATTTCCATGACTAGTATCATCAGTTTTGATTGAGAAAGATTTTCGGTCTATGGCTGTTGTAGTTGGTTTATTGGATGGGTCGATGGAGGACGATGAAGGGGCTCGCTCCATGAAAAAGTAGGTTAGGCGGAGTCATATTGAGGCTTGTTGGAGGAGATGGAGGGTGAGGGGGCGAGGGAGAGAGAGAGAGTCATTCTGACTTTTTAAAATTTTAATTTTAATTTTTTTTTCCCACTCATTGCATGATTTCTTTATATACAATTCCTCTAAAAGAGGAAGTGAATGACATCGATAGAGATCTGAGACTGATACACTGCTTAACACTAATTACCTTCTGCCTAAGGAACACATCTGGCAATTCAAGGGCTTGAGCACGCATTTCCCTTGCCTGGTTTCTTTCTCCTATTTCAGCATTTCCCTTACGGATAATGAACCACCGGACCAATGATGAATGAAATGATGTATTATAACAATATTCCACTCACGGTAGCCGCCAGCCAACAAGTTCAAAGCTAGCTCGGTTTCCTCTTTCGTTTTGTCAGCTCTCTCCTCCTTGTCCTCCACATCTAAAGTTTGCATGGCAACATGCTCGATCTCTCCTTCTTCATCCATCTCCAAATCGTGAATCAACATGACTTGGAGCTCTTTTATTTTTTTTGTAATGATGCTCCGACAAGAATTTCTCCTCACACCGGAAGCACAACCCTTTTTCACAGTGAGACTGCAACTCACTCTTCGATAAGTGCTTAAACGTGTTCCCTTTTGTTCCTCTGTTCGGGTTTTCACGCTTTAAACTAGCCCTCAACTGGTTCCGGTTGACATTAATGACTCGAGTAGGTGAGCCCGCTCCATACATCCTCAGCTGTATAACATTGGGCTTGCTTGTGGCATTTGTGGTGAAGGGAGTTCTACTAGGCCCAAATACACTAAACTTATCTTCTATATTTTGGGCCTCTTCCATCTGCTATGTCAGCCCACTGGGCATAATTACCCATAACTCAACCTTGATATCCTCCCTAAGCCCCTCAACAAATTTACCTTCAGGGTATCATCCTTCAAATTCACTAATGGTGCCGAATGTTCTTCCAACTTCCGACGATTTTTCTTCACCTTCGCCTCTTGCCATAGCGCAAAGAAACGCTCATGAGGTGTTTCTTCCTTAGTTGGTCGGAATCGTCACAGAACTAGCCGACGAAACTCCCCCCAACTTTTAATCGGTCTCTGTCACTCAGTCCACTGGTGCCACGAGAGTGCCTTGCCATCCAAACACAACAATGTAGCTTCTAATTTTTTCGATTTAGACAAACGTTTTACCACAAAGTACCTATCCACTTGGTAGAGACAACTATTTAGGTTCTCCCGTTCAAAAACTGGAATTTCCAATTTACGAAGGCGAAGATCGAACACCGAGCTAGCGCCTTACTCAGATTTGAAGATTCTTGATTGCTTCCACCTGCCTCCAGCGTCATCACTTCATTTTGAGGTTCTGCCACTCCTTTCCCTTTGTTTTTCTTCTTCTTCTCACTAGTTGCATCCGCTTCATCGCCAGATTTCATGCTCTCAATTCTGGAGAAAACTTCTTCCATATCTTTTTTAACTGTCTCTGTTACTGATCTTTCCACTAACTACTGCAGCTCCACCCTCAATTTTCTCGAATAAAACCCACCTCGTTCTTAATCGAATTCTAGAACTCCATGACTTTGCCTTCGATTGGCTCAACTTTGGCTTCCATCCGATCTACTGACAAAATTTATGATCAACTTGTTTACGCAGCGTCAAGGGAAGAATTCTGGGGCTTCCCCTCTCTCCCAAAGTTGAGCTCAAAGCTAATACAAAATAACGTGTCCTTAATAGTTCCTCTCACCCCCTCTAAGGACACTCCTCCAATTCCCCTTACGTCACGAGCGAATCTAACCTCCACAATGGACCCATTTTCTAACTAGCTGATAACAACTAAACATTATTTACAACTTCACCCCCTTTTTTCCCATTCTTCTTTCTACGTTTGCACACATTACAAATTAGGGGTCTATCACAAAGAAAGGAAAAGAAAACTGGGAAGCCTTGATTTTTCACTAAATATGTTTTGTATCTTCTTTTTTTCTCCATTTTTTTTTTATATTCATGAGTGTCCAGGCCAAGGCTAGCTTGCGCACACCTCAATTATTCTCACAGAACAACCACTTGGCCCTATTATATTTGTTTGCTAAATAAACTCGTAGGATATTAAATCCGAAGTAGGTGGCCACTATGACTTGAATCCTTGAGTATCAGTCTCTTTTCATTAGTTCAATGAAAAGCTCTGTCTCTTGTTCAAAAAGTGATGTAACCAAGCATTAGAAGACAAAATTACAAACAACTCCTAATAAAATTACATCAGGAATGAAATTAGTGGTCAAGAGGCTGAAATAAGTTCTTCCTTCTATGATATCGTTGAACCAAAATGTGTTTAGAAAAGGGAGACAAATCATTGATCTGATTTGGTAGTTAATGAAGCAGTGGAGTATAGGAGACAAAAAGAATGGGTATTAATCAAACTAGATCTTTAGAAGGCTCATGATGGAGTGGATTGGTTGTGTTCATGGGTTACTAAGTTATCAAACAGGGTGGCCCTTTAATTTCTTTTTTTAAAAAAAAAAAAATTAAATAATTGGTGATGTGTTGGGTGTTGCTAAGAAAGATCGTTGCAAGTGTGATTTTAAAGGTTTTTCTGGTAGGTAAAAAATAATGTTCATATTTCTAAGGTCTTTTGAACTTCCAACTTCAAGAAATGGAATTGATTCCTTAACCGTTGAACTATGCTCACGCCGGCAGAAGTTTCATAATTTCTTATAAAATTGGCTGACATTGCAATAGTTTGGTTCAATCTCTGCTCTCTTTGATTAAAAAATTTGGTAATGGCTCTCTCCGATTATAAAGTATCTCTTATTTTAATGGAAGTTTCGTAATTTATTATCCTTATTAAGCATGATAACTATGATATTTCTGTTTACACCTTGAACTGCAGATGAAAGAATTTTTTTCTGGGGATAAGATTTTGTGTAAAAAGCCAGCTTACTACCAAACTGCCGAGGTTCCTGATATGTGGTTCTTGCCAGAAGTTGTTTGGGAAATTAGAGGTGCAGACTTAACTGTGTCACCAGTTCACCAAGCTGCTGTAGGTTTAGTTCATCCTTCTCGTGGCATCTCAATCAGGTTTCCGAGATTTGTTCGTTCGATTCCTGATAGAAATCCAGACGAATGTAGCACGGCTACGGACATAGCCGAAATGTTTAATTCTCAGACAAGGAAGATGGATGTTGCATCAGGAGATTGAGTTTATTTCATCACCTCTTTTGATTTGCTGCTTCTGACTTTACCATTACGTGTAGATAATAACTATAAATCCAGTGTCAACTCCGTCTTGTAAATTTTAGAAAGATGAGTTTTAGATGGTCTTACTATATTTTGTCAATCGCTATAAGGCTGTAAATCAATTAAAATAGGGGTTGCTGTTTTGGAGCTTCTTCAGCATATGATTTTCTTAGATATATTCTGTATATATAAAACCAAACGTTACAAGTTTACAATTGGCATTGCACTTGTTGATTTTTCTACTGGGTGGTTTCATTTGCTTGTTTAACTTTTATTTAGTGATTTTCCAAAAATAATTTTATAAATAAGTTGTTGGAATTTCATAAACTTTCAACATTGTCTAACCCTTCTTTTTAGAAAATCAAATACAATTTTCTAATCGTTATCTGCCATCTAGCTGAGATTTTCGAGATGCTAGCAAAATTGATAGTAGAGGAGCCTAATTTGAGATATTGTCAGAAAATTTGTTCTTTGTTGTTTGTTCTTCATTCTTTAGTAATTTAAACTTGCTAGGATTTGTGTTTTTTCAACTCGAAATTTGATGCCTCGAACACAAAGCAACCAAAATTAGCAGAAGCGATCACTGGTATTTATCACAAACCAAAGTGACTCAACCACCACTATTAATCATTCTAATATGTTCAATAATATGATTTTGGAATAATATGAAAATTACATGTTATATAATCTAGAACATGCCTGAAATAGTTCCAAAAATCAATATTTATTACAGAAATAAAATGATAATATTTCAGTCAATTTCCAATCGTCCATTAGAGATTCAAACCCACGAGCTTTTACCCACGAGCTTTTGATCAGTTTAACATCTCAATTAAGTCTTTATTGCACTTAAATTGTTGATTTCACTGTTAATGTACTGATTTTTTTAAATTAAATCTTATATGCGAGGAGAGAGATTATGTACTCTCTTATTGGAATTATGAAGATTTCATAATTTGGAGATCTAAGCAATTAGTAAAAAATTTGTAACTTAAAAAGAAATAACTTTTTAAAACTATAAATTATAAAAACTTATAATAGTATCGTAATTTGCAAGTAGTCTCGCAAAAAGGAAAACAAAAACTTAAAATTTATATTGTTCTCTAAGCTTTCGTCAATATTTCATTCAGTACTCTAATTTATTTTAGTCCCTTGACATTCAAATGCCTATATATTACATAAAAAGACCATTTCAATATTTGTTATTTAAAATATATTAATAATTTAATGAAAAAGCAAAAAAAAATCTGGAAACTTCACCTATTACATATGGTTCCAAAAACTTGTAACAAAAAACAAACTCATGTCAAATTTCTGTTAAATAATTTACAAACACTAACGATAAGGTCAAACAGATTTCAACTCAGGGTTATCAAGAAAATTATAAAAATAAGACATGGAAAATTTTACTAAATAAAAATGTAATAAAAAAAATCCAAGGATGGCGTTCCATTCCCTACTCTTAAACAAAAATTGATCCCTCCCCAGATTCGTTAGCAAAACACCCAAAACAAAAGTGGACTTACAGATCTCATTTTGTAAGATTATAAAGTTAAAAGAAAAGATTATAAAACAAAAGGAAGTATAACATACCCTTTCACTATCACTACATGTCACAAAAGAAACCAAAACAGAACGATATTTGGATGGCTAGCAGAAACCGAGGGGGCAAAACGACTATATATATATCAAAATACCGCTTGGTCCACGTCAGTTACTCAATTTTACGCCTTTTCTTCACCTGGTTCTTTGTTGATCCCCTCATTTTACCATTCAAATGCTTCTTTTCTTTCTGGAATTTGAAAAACCAACAAAATAGAAACATCATGAATGTATATTTGTGAATGGAAACTCCAAACAGGTGGTCGTCTGGGCATGGTTTGAGACTCTTTAAAGAAAGATATGTTTGGAAATGCTTTTAACCATGCATATTGTTTAGAAGGGTTGAGAGTACTTCCAATTAATTCAAAACAATATTCAGCTACATTCAAAATACTTCTAAAATTTTTTAACACTTGAAAGCACCTAAATTGGAGAGAAATCACTTAATGTTCAGTCATTCCAGATTCAATCTAAGTTTGGAGCTTATTACCTTGTTTGATCTCTTTGCCCGTGATCCATGACTTTGTTGTGGTTTGTTTTTCCTCCTACGATATTCCTGAAAGGATTTAAAAGATCCATGAGTATATACACATACACTATCCAATGAACATACAGGCTTAAAATCAGGCCGTTGTCAGATTATCAAGTATCAACCGGAGGAAAAGCAGGGAGTCGGGGAGGTGACTCGGTAGAATTTTCTGGATTTTCAATTTCTCCATTGTCGTTGAGCATAATTTTCAGCCTGCCGTCATTCAGTAATTTCTGCGAGCGAGCGTGTCTCTGCATAATTAAAGAAAGATATTAAAATCAGATGAGCAATGGGCCATTTGCAGCATATATGCGCCACAGAGAAAATTCTCTTGCCCTAGATTAACTTGGTGAATAAAAGCATCACAATACAAAAAGTCAATGGGTGTCTCCCTTACTATCCAGTTTTTCATCTCTCTTCAACTGTGCGAACCAGGTCGAACAAAGATAGGTGAAGCTATCGATCAAACTATTTGGTTTGCAAGCCTCTCAAATGAATAGTTGGGTGCACATATGATAAGTGTGTGACATATATTAAACCAATGTAGAAAAGCTAAGAACATGGATTTTGACGCAGAGTTACAACTTCAATCATCGACCAAATCGCAACTAATTGCAATGCTCGAAAGAAAAATTAGTGCAAATATGTGTTAATTTTATTATTGTAAATTAAGTTAGTAGTGGGAGAGTAGTGAGAATTTTAAGGTTAGTGGATGAGTGGAGTTGATGGTGAGAATTTTAAGGTTAGTGGATGAGTGGAGTTGATGGTGAGAATTTTAAGGTTAGTGGATGAGTGGTGTTAATGGTGAGAATTTTAAGGTTAGTCGTGTTAGTGGAGAGAAGTTTAAGGTTAGTGGTGTTAGTGGAGAGAAGTATATGGTTAGTGGTGTTAGTGGTAGATAATTTATCTACACAATAAATACTTGTAAATTTCTAATTTCCAAACGCAAATCAAATTGAAGTTTCCTTCGTACAATTTTCCCTCTCGTGTTTCCACACTTTGTTCATCTTGTTTTTCGTTACAACATCCATGACATGATATGAATAAAGTGACATGTCATTACCTAAATATTTATGAGATGGATAAGGAACCAACAAAAACACATTTTATTAAAATATACATTTCAATAACTCTCATGTTACAAAGTTATATTAGTTTATGATAATTTCATATGAGAGACAAAGCACGAGCAAAACTTTTAGCTACTCACTAAAATTCCATAAGGTAGGTATCCAACACTATATGCAATCACTAAAAAGAATTGAAAAAGATAAATTGGAGGTAGAAGGTGATGGGCCCACTGTCTTTCGGTCACATCAGTGTGCAGGTTTATTAAATCCAATAGGAAACAGCAAGCACAACTTTTTTGATTGCTCGCTGGACCATGACGTGCATTACATCTTTATTAGTTACCGTTTAGATAGCAAATGTTTCGTATATTGAATTACAAAATATTAACGGGAAAAAGAAGAATAATCTCATAATAAAACCTAGAAGGAAGATGCTGTAGAGTGTAGACACTAGACTCCACAATCTATACAAACACTGATGAGATATAATAGAAGAAAGTAATATCACAAATAATACCTTAGACTTAAGATGAGCATTTAAAGTCTCCTCATTCAGACAGACAACTCTAGGGCATAATCTGCATTTAAAAACTGATTTGCATTTCAGGATACACACTGGAATATCTGCTGGTAGCGGTTCCTTCATGGATAAGATGTCTGACTGGAGGTCCAGTGTTCCCAAAGGGCTTTTATCTTCAGTACTACTTGGAAGCCCTGCGATACAAGAAATAAAATGGATGTCAAGCATATCAAACAAATTCATTCTATGAAACCATAACAAATCGTCAAGTCAGAAGATATCATAATGCTAAAGAAATACATTGTAGTTCAAATAAATCAAGCAACCAAAGTTTCTGTGTTTTTATTCTAAGGATCGTCTGAAGTTCAACGAGTTATCTCATTGTGTGTAGAAATTGGAAGTACAGAAAAATTTCAGAAGCAATCAAAAGACTGTTGCGCAATGTCAACTTTCAACAAGGAAAAAGCAACACTTTACACAAAGAAATAGTGATTTGACAGAGAAGAAAAGGAAAACCTGAAGAGTCAACATCAACTTCGTTAACAGAGCTATCCTCACTTTCATACCCTGAAATGAGAAAATACTTAAAGAAAAAGTCAATATTGATTGATGCAGTGCATCACAATGATACTCTACGGGTGCATCTATGCATGCCTGAGTGCATTATATTTGTTTACAGATTAGTTATTTGGGACTTTTTTACTCCAATTAAAGAATAAAGAAATATTATGAACTATAATAATTTTATCTAGCTATATTAGAAATTGTGCATATTTTTTTATTTGGTATTGGCGGGTAGACAAAGATAAACAGATAATATTAGCAATGCAGAAACCATTAGTTTTGTAACCAGTACATCCCACCCAAATAGATAAGTTTGATATGTTCAAAAACTCGACAAACTTTTGAGAAATATAAAATTAAAGAATGAAAAGAGACACATATCAATCCTAATAAATGAAATTGAGGTTATTTGTATGCTATGAGAAATAATGGACAAGGGATGAGCAAACCTGATGTGGTAGAGCAGGATTCATCATTTTCTTCCACTTCAACTACATCATCTTGTGATTCTTCGGCAGCATCTGCTTCTGGTTCAGAGTCGGATGATGATATTGATGAATCTGAAGCATCATCTCTATTGGCATGGTCTAGCCTGTAGAATCGCCTCTTTATCATTTCTAATCTTTTAGTGAAACTGAGACAGAAACAAGAACCAATCATAACATATATCTCTTGCTTAAATACAGAAGACCACTTTTTAACAATAGTTTACGTTGCTGACTCAACAACAATTTTTTGTTTTTAACTTTCAATTTTCAAATAAAAATTTATCTATAATCAGTCAAAATGTCAACGATTGAAGATCATCAACCCTATCCCTCTTCTGTAAACTATGAGCCAAAATTCTTACAGAAATGCATTCACTCACAAATTCAAGTTAGCATTGTCAGTTAGACAAATCACTAGACGTAAAGAAAGACTAAAAGAGGAAAAGGAAAAAGAAATTATGGGCATTCAACAAGAAGCATTTGGGAGTAGACAGAATTCAGCATATGTTTTTAGACATTTAAAAACTTGCTTTACAAAAAAGTTGGGGAAAGCTTTCTAAACACTTGATGAAAAGGATCGCTTTATAAAGAAGAAAGTCACTCAATAAGAACAACCTCTAACCATGATTACCCCCAAAAAATTCAGAACCCAGAACAACCAATCTCTAGGCAAGTCACATCACTTTCACAGTGCTAAAAAAAATGAAAGGGGGGCGTATATCCAAATCAGCTCTTTACTTGTTAACTCATTATATGGTTAGATATTTCTCACAAATCCTTCACCAGTTGCGAAGCTTACAAACCATCAAGAACTTAATATCCCTAATAGAGCCACAGGGTAAACATGAAACTGATAATTTCCATCATTGTCAACTGAGAATTATTCACTTATATCTACTTATATCTACAAGATATAAAGTTAGCATGCAAATGAGTACAGTACAAAAACATAATCGATAACTCCAAAATTAAAAGTATTTCACAAATTAGAACCTATAGCCATCACAAGGCTAGAGGTGTTTCAGTTGAGTTGGATCGTGTTCAGTATAGTTTTGGACCCAATCCAACATTTCAGGCTGCATGTCGACACATTTCAAACAGCCCAATTTACGCGGTGGAGCCAATGCAGCTGGGCAGGTTGGAGTCTTCCGTTCACCACCCAGAAAAATACACACAATACTCAACCCATAATTTTACAGGAATTACAAAAATACTACCCAACGCACAACCCAGAAAAACAAAATCTCTTTGACAAGATTCTGAAATAGGATGTAATCTATACACGCTCAAAAAATTCTGAACTTTAAAGCTGAGATTTTGAAATTAGGCAGTACGCACTCACCGCGAAAGCTAGAAGAAGTTCAAGCAAGAAAAGCTTTCAGGTGATCGGCGAAATCGAGTTTAAGCTTAATTTCCTGCCATAAAAGTGAATGAACACCAGTGAATGAGGCTGCGACTAACACAAGAAATATTGAGATTGAGAGAGAGATTTAGACCAGAAGCGGTGATAAAGAGAGACTCACGAGGGGAAAGGGGAGGTTTGGCGTAAGAGAAGGAGGCTGCGACTGCGACTGGAAATTGGCGACTGAGGATGGATGGAGAAAGAGAGTTGAGAGTGAACTGCGAAGCGAGGTTTTGCGTGTCAATGGCCCATCAGGCCGGCCCAAACAAGTTTGGGCTTCGGCCCACTATTCCAGTCTCAGGCTAAATATCTACCAAACATTTTGATGTTTGAATCTAAGGACTTATCCGGAAGTAGCTTACTTTAATAACTACAAAACTGTTTTCATTAGTAAAAATACTTCAAAATTATCCTAATATAAGATGAACAATGGGTGGATAAAATTTTTTAAAAAAAAACATGATTTTATTGTAATGTTAAGATAATGTTCTTTGAATTCAAATTTATAAATTAAATGTAAATTTAAAATTAATATAGAAACTAAATTTAAATTAAAAGAAGAAAAATAAGATTATTTGTTTAAAAGCATTTAAATAGGATTTAAATTTTAAAAAAATCAAATAGAAACTAAATTTTAATTTTAATTATTATTAGGAATAAAATGAGAATATTAAAAAAAAAATACAGATGGATCTAAGATAGTTTGAACAGGTTAACTTTTGAAAATAAGATGAAATTGCAAATATATTTGTAAATATTTACATTTAGTAGGTTAAATTTGACAAAATTTTGATATAATAGAGTGCATACATTCACTTTCTCTTCATCCTCATAAATATGAGAGAAAAAATGTGCTATAATTGTTGTTAGTTGTCAATCACTCTCAACTTATGCATAGTTATCTATCATGGTTCAACTGCAACTTGCTAAGATGCATTCAAGTAGCGTATGTTTTGAGTTCCTGTAATGACGTTGTTATCATACAGGATAGGTCAACATTATAGGTGTAAAGAAGAATAGCGTGCTATTGATCACCTCATATGATAATAGACTTCTTCCCCATCGAGTCGTATACCCGTATTAATCATAGTGCCACATCTTCGAACAAAAATAGATTGAAGGATATATGCCTTTTAAGAAGACCATTTACTTAATGTGAGTTTTGGTCTCACCCAGTTAAGCTAAGACCTACCTAATAGTTTACGGTTTATTGGGATCATGCAAGGTAACTTCTCACACGATCCAATGCCTATGATTGATCGCTTAGGCTCGAAACTTTTAGTCTTACTTGATTGAGTTACAACCTACTTGTAATCCTTCTACGTCGAATCTTCTCATTTGATTGGATTATGATCCATAATTATTTTATGGTGTCCACACAAATTATTTTTAATTTAAAAATCTCACCCACAACAAGTTATGCTATATTAAAAAAAGTCCTTTTTTTGAGTCCCTGGAATATCAAAGCTTGCTTAAACAAGGATGGAATATTAAAGATCATTCTACATTCTTCCAAAGTGGCTCTAAAGAAAAAGAGGAAGAAACTGAGGGAGGTAAATTTTGACAAGCTTC
>JAOANK020000066.1:2022302-2034815 GCA_026257165.2 Telfairia occidentalis | reverse complement strand
TAGCTAGGATTTCATACCTTTTTTCATACCTAATTAAGTATGAGTTGCATAAAACTATTTTATAGGAAACTATGGAGAATAATCCTACAACCTAGGCGGTTGATACTTGGGTGGCTATCGTCTAAGTGTCGCATCGACAAGTTGTCATATGTCATACCATCGAAGTAAGTCCTACATTAGATGCAAGGAATAAAAAATTTGTAAAAATTATTGTATATCGAAAATTTAGGAGTCCTGATATGAAAAGAGAGGTAAAAAGTTGTTTCTACCATTTTATCGGCCGATATATTGCTGATTTTCGATATATTATCGACATATCACCTTTAAAGTAAAATAAAATGCCTCTAGTCGGTTAGCTCTAAGTAACTCATTGATACTATTATTGTGTGCAATCTAACCTTCAAAGAATCATATCATAATTTTTTTTTTTTTTCAAACATTTATTTTTCTCTATCATACATATATACAATATTTTTTGTTCAACCATTCACCTACCATTTTTTTTTTCTTTTTGCGGCATTTTTTAGGCTTCAAAATGAAAGATTAATATTGATTTAAATGTTTCATATATTATATTTTCAAGAATTTTCAATTTTAAAAATTACTGTTTAAATTTTTTTTTATCTCCACTCAAAATTTCTATAAATTCTACCATATCATTGCAACATCTTTTTTAAAGTTTCAAATTTGTTATCTTTGCTCTCACGTTTTTTTCTAATTCTTTCTCTTTTTTTATTATTATTATTATTATTATTATTTTATGTTTTTGCACCACTCACCTAACTAGTTTAATTATTTAAATTAATTAATAATTGTTATTTTAATTTATTAAAAAAATACTTTTAATTTTGTTATAAGTATTATTTTATTCATCAAGTATTATATGTAATTCTCAAAGTATCATCTTATTCTCTATTCTTTTTTACTTTTTTTTTTTAATTTTTTAAATTTAACTTTAATTTATTTAGTATCATTTATTCTCCGAGTATAATTTTATTTTCCTTTTTTTTTTTGGTTAAATCTTTCATTGATCCTTAGTTCTTGAATTTGATCTTTTAATTTGTTATTGAATTACTTGTAATTATCAGATCAATTATATTAATGTTAGTCTAATACTCGAAGATCATTATCTTTCTATTAAATTATAAATATCAATCATGAAGTTATTTAATACAATATTTTATCCATAAATTATTTACGTTTATATTTATTTTTGAATGTTTAATATTATTTATTATTGTATTAATACATATATTTGATTTCTACTTATTTATATATATATATTTAAATCGATAATTTATAATTTAAATAAATTTGTTTTAAAATTTAAAAAAAAAAGAACTAATAATAATATTTTTATAAATTTCTATAGTAATGAATATCCATATTTTAATTCTTTATTAGATTTGATTGAGGTGCCATTCTGATCCTCGGGTTACGGAGGTGATTGTAGCCTGACCTTTGTCTATTTTATTTCCCAGATCGTATGTCTACTTGGCAAAAGCATGGCCACGTAGTACTCAAAAAAAAAAAAAAACATGGCCACGTAGGGAATCTTAAGCCATCCATAACAATAATTTTAAACTCCTATAATTTTTTAAAACTATCCATTGACATACTCTTTTCTTTTTGTTTAAATAATTATATACACGTCCTTGTAGAATTGAAAATTCCGATATTTTCGCCAACATTTATATTTAATCATTTAACGAGATGATTTTTTCTTTTTTTTTTTAATAAAATAAAAATAATTCTTTCTTCCAAGAAAAAGGCAAAAGCGCAATTATCGAAACAAAAATGCAATTTTGCAACCTTCAAACCGGTCCAATAAAGCACAATATTCCACGATTTACCCATATTGCCCCCACAGATCTTCGCATTAAAATTCATTTACTCCATTGAACTGAAGGGTATTTTAGTCATCATGGAAACAGTAGAAAATCCGTACGATTGGTTTATAAATATACTCGTCACTTACATCGGGTTTCGTATCCCAGATTTTTTTATTTTTCCTTTTCACTCTTCTGTACACTCCATTTTCCCACCATAAAATTCTCAGTTTTCCAATGGGGGATTCCGCCGGCGATCTCCAGAATGTCGTCAAATTTCAAGGCCCGATCGACGGCAACGTCCTCGCCGCCATGGCGCTCGCCCGATGCGGCGTCGACCGGATGTTCGGCGTCGTCGGTATTCCTGTTACCGCCCTGGCCACACGCGCCGTCTCGCTCGGAATCCGATTCATCGCTTTCCACAACGAACAATCGGCTGGCTATGCCGCTTCTGCTTATGGATACCTAACGGGCCGTCCTGGTGTGCTTCTTACTGTCTCCGGTCCTGGCTGTGTTCATGGCCTTGCGGGGGTTTCCAACGCTATGGCGAATGCTTGGCCTCTGGTGATGATATCTGGCTCCTGTGATCAGAGAGATTTCGGCCGTGGTGATTTTCAGGAGCTTGATCAAATTGAGGCTGTGAAGCCCTTTTCGAAATTTTCCGTGAAGGCCACGGATATTTCCGAGATTCCGAATTGCGTCGCTCGAGTTCTTAATTTCGCTGTTTCGGGCCGGCCCGGCGGGTGCTATTTTGATCTTCCGTCGGATGTTTTGCACCAGACTGTTTCCGAGTCTGAAGCGGAGAGATTATTGGCGGCGGCGGAGGAATCTATGCCCCGCGAGGAGATTCACAGTGTTCCGAATTCTCTAATTCAGGATGCGATTTCGTTGCTCAAACACGCGGAACGGCCATTGATTGTTTTCGGTAAAGGGGCGGCAATTGCGCGAGCTGAGGGGCCATTAAAGAAGCTAGTGGAGAGCACTGGAATCCCATTTCTCCCAACTCCAATGGGCAAAGGCTTGCTGCCTGATACACACGAGCTCGCGGCCACAGCCGCGAGGTCATTAGCAATTGGCAAGTGCGATGTTGCGCTTGTGGTTGGGGCGAGGCTTAATTGGCTGTTGCATTTTGGCGAGCCGCCGAAATGGTCCAAGGACGTGAAGTTCATTTTGGTTGATATTTGCAAGGAAGAAGTTGAGTTGAGAAAGCCTCATTTGGGTTTAATTGGCGATGCAAAAGAGGTATTGGAATCCTTAAACAAGGAGATTAAGGATGACCCATTTTGTCTTGGGAAGTCTCACCCATGGGTCGGAGCTATTTCGCAGAAGGCAAAGGAAAATTTGTCAAAAATGGAAGTTCAGCTGGCGAGGGATGTTGTGCCATTCAATTTCTTGACGCCAATGAAAATCATTAGAGATGCTATTTCGGCTCTGGGTAGCCCTGCTCCCATATTGGTTTCTGAAGGGGCCAATACAATGGATGTGGGCCGCTCAGTTTTGGTTCAGACTGAGCCAAGGACCAGGTTGGATGCAGGAACGTGGGGGACAATGGGGGTTGGCTTGGGCTACTGCATTGCCGCAGCTGTTGCTTCACCTGATCGATTGGTAGTTGCTGTCGAAGGCGATTCTGGATTTGGGTTTAGTGCTATGGAAGTTGAGGTATTCATTTCCTCTTTACACTTTCTTCATCTTTATGTTTGCTTGAAATTAATTAGAATGTTGAGTATCGGAGATTGTTTGGGCTGATTCTTTGCCTATTGAAGAGTGACCTGCATATTAAAAGCATTGTTTGGTTGCTTCAAAATGTTGTCTTAACTTAAGTCAATCATCATGGTTACTTCTTGGTTTGTAAATGTTTGTTTGTCTATTAGAAACACGATAAAGCGTTGGTTACTATGTTTAATAACTTCAATTTCAGCTGTCTTTTGGGAAAACATGAGTGAGGTCAAAAGACATGTGGTCACTGGTGATCCAGTGGTCCTAGGATTATTCTTGGACAATGTTTCATAGACTGTCTTGGAAGCAGTTACCTCCTTGTTATGATGGTTGAATTTTGGATGTCATTCTCATTTCTTTTTTGGTTCTAAATGTTGTTTGTTACACAATGAAGCACTAGATTTACCTTATTTTCTGCACTTGGGTAGATCTTTGTATTATTATTATCTTTATTCATCTTATCATCACGAGTACAAGGTCAATTTAATTTTACCTCAACTAGTCTGACCGAACCTCTACCTTGCCTACAATATTGACTTCAGAATATTTAATCTCCTTAAGTAGGTACCATAGCATTATATACAAATTGCTGCTTTCAAATCCGAAGTTTAAGTGAAGTCTTGATTTTTTTTAACCTCTGTTGAAGCTCTAGATCTTGTTTTGTATCACATTTTTGTCAGTGTAGTTGTGCATCTTAATTTTGAGTTGGGCTTCATTGCTAATAGAATTAGATTATCGCTTATATTCTTTCTGAAGAGCTCCTTATAATCTTTTAATTGGCCAGTTTTGCTTCTTGTAGTCTTAAAACATATATCCAATTGAGATCTCCTTTTCCTTTTGAGCTTTCTTACCTCAAGTATGTTTTCGGCCGGGGGGAGGGGGATGTCGCTTTACACTTATCTGATTCTTCTGCTTGTGTGTTTTTCTGAACTAAAAAACAGACGTTGGTTCGATATCAGTTGCCAGTAGTTGTAATAGTTTTCAACAATGGCGGTGTATATGGTGGTGACCGGAGAACACCACAAGAAATTACCGGACCCTATAAGCATGACCCTGCACCCACCTCATTTGTCCCGTCAGCAAGTTATCACATAATGATTGAGGCTTTCGGAGGTAAAGGATACTATGTCGAAACGCCTGAAGAACTAAAATCCGCACTATCCGAGTCCTTTTCTGCTCGAAAACCAGCCGTCGTCAACGTCAAGATTGATCCCTATGCTGGTGCAGAGAGCGGGAGGCTGCAACATAAGAACTAAAGTAGTCTTTGAACTCCTTCGTTGTATGTTCTCCGCCTGAGACTCAAATGTACCAATCAATTAGGTTTGCAGCAAAGTTTGAAGCAAGCTTAGTTTCTTCTCTCTGTTTATTTCCTTCTTTTTATGACCACTAAAGTATGTGAAATTATGAACTTGAATAAAGTTTAATGTAACTTGTAAAGCCAACAGTTGGAAACAGATATGTAGTTTGATAAATGATATGATAAAATAGACCTGTCTCTGTCATAATTCTATTGGGATGTATGGTGGGCTGGTTTACCTTGGTTCACAAATTGCTTGAGTAATAATAAAAAAAAAAATCAAAATTGAGGTAGAAATGAATGGACTTCGATGTCGGGCAAGTTAGGTTACGCACATCTTGACTAATATAATGGGATAATCCCTAACGTGTTTAATTTCTTTCCAAATGCCTCCCAAATACATTATGCAAAGCCAACCCACGAGATTAGGTAGAAATGTTTTTTTATAACAGGGAACAAGTTGAATCAATTGATATCTTTTTTAAAAAGATCTATCAAACCATCTAAACTATTAAAACACATTCAACGTAATTACTTAAAATGGAACTAATCATAATATTTTAAAAATTGTAATGATCATAATCACTGATCAATTTGATTTTCATTGGCTTGGTTCCTTGGTTTTGGTTCACACTTTTAGGCGGAGAGTATTTTATACTTGTGTTACAATCCTATATTAATTTTTTATATGAAAAAATTATCATGTGGTGAACATGACATTTGAATATATATATATATATATAATTATTTTATTTTGATATTAATGAATGTTTGAGCCAATTTGTGTGTAACTTTATTCTTACAAGACAACTATTTTTTTTTTTTTTGAGTTCAACATTTGTGGGGATGTGAGATCAAACCATCGATCTTTATGATGGTAGTACATGTCTTTATTCACTAAATTATGCTCTGATTGGCTCCCAAGACAACTACTTGACCCTTCTACATTTGGTTGGATTAACTTTCGCGCAACTTGACTATTCTCCTGACACAACCATATAATTCTACTACATATTGATTGTCAAGAAAACTTGTAGAATATTAAATTTTATGTAGGTAGCTATACATCATGGTGACATTTGTTAATATTTTCAGAACAATATCAACATTATTTAGAGATTTTCAAAAACAATTCATTCTTTCATATTAAAAAAAATTTCAAATGGTGTCTTACATGGCATTTGTTTACATTGCCAATTGGCATATCATCAGCACTCTTGCGATATCTTTTTAAATTCAATATTAATTGGCGATTATGTGTATTTTTATTGTGTATAGTATCAAAGATTGTCAACCATTTTACTTAATGATTAACATTTAGCCAGGTTAATATAATATTCGGTTTAATTAATCATGTGCATTATTTTGATGCTTTGAAAGTTCTAATTTTTTTAAGAATATAATATCATGAATGTGAGAAAATTCAAACTTTTGATCAATAAAAGAGGTTATTAATACTTTAACTAGTTGAGTCGTGTTCAAGTCAATTGAAAGTTTTGATTTTACTTTCAATGTACCATTGAAAAAATTTTCAATCAAAGTGTTCATAAAAAAAATTTCGTTGAAATTTAATAACAAAATGATAAAGTGGTGTTTAAAAGTACTATTTTGTACGATGTGGCAATTTCTAAAGTATAATTTTTCTTCTCTCTATCTAAGGTAAAAATTACATAATCAACCTATTAATAAAAATACTCACTAAATTAGGTATTATCGTAAGAAAACAATTAAGCTCAGCCCCTTAAGCTTGATTTTAACGAAGATGAGATTGTCTATGATAAGATGAGTTTTTCTGGGCGATTATGCATCTTTGAACTACATTTTGACCCCAAAATCTTATTTCATTATTTCATTGCAAAACAAAAAGATTTTGACCCCTTCAAGATTTTTAATTACTCTATTGAATGTGGATTGTTTTTTTTGATGTCCATGATATGCAATTGGATCCAAGGAACACACAGAGTCTTGTAGTGCTCCTTCTAGTAGTTGGACAACCTCCCCAATCTGCATTCACAAAATGCATATAAGTTAAGAGAACTATTTTTATAAAAAGAGATACCATACCCTAATGTCCCATTTAAATATTTGAGGATGCGCTTCACAGCTTTCAAGTCTTTAAGTTTAGGTTGTTGGAGTTGTTGGCACAATTTGTTTACAACATAAGTGATGTCTGACCTGGTGAGCGTAAGGTATTATAAAGAATCTACTAGACTCCATGATTTAGTGGCATCCACCATGTCATCATTTGGAGAGATGGGGTGAAAGGTTGTTGCAGGCATGTTGTAGGCCGAGGCTTCTACCATTTTTGCCTTCTGGAGTACGTCCTTAGTGTACTTCCCCTTTGCTTAACATAAAGCCTATGGTGGTAGTATGTACTTAAATGCCTAGGAAGTAGTGTAGAGCCCCTAGTCTTTCAAAGCAAATTCAGCACGTAATGTCTTCACAAGTGTTTCCAGCTAGTGGGAGTTATTATTTCCTGTAAGAATGATGTCATCAACATAGATCAACATAATTATGAGAATGGTATCATGCCTTTGTATGAATGTAGATGAGTCATATTTGGAACACATAAAACCAGTATGTAAGATAAAGGTGTAGATAGTCTTTCAAACCACGCCCTAGGTGCTTGTTTTAGCCAATATAAAGACTTGTTGGGTTTGCACAATGGTGTGGGAATTGAAGATGAACAAATCCTGGAGGTTGAGCCATGAAGACTTTTTCTTTGAGTTGACAATGGAGGAAGGCATTCTTCACATCCAATTATTTGAGTGTCCATCCAAAGGTTATAGCTAAGGCCAGTATCAGGCGAATTGTGGTAGGTTTAACTATAGACTAAATGTCTTCTTGTAGTCTAGCTCTTCTACTTGTGGGTAACATTAAACAACTAGTCTTACTTTAAACCTCTCAATTGAGCCATCCTTTTTGGTTTGGTCTTGTATATACACTTTGAGCTTACTATGTTGATGTTGTGAGGCCTTGGAACTAACTCCCAAGTGTGAATGTTATTCACAATGCCTTCATCTCCTTCTCCATTGCATTCTTCCAATGTGGTATTTTTAGTGCTGACTTGTATCTTTTTGGTTCAACTATCTGGTTTGCAGCAATGAGAGATTGGTGTTGCTTTCTATCCTTGTGTTTTTGGACCTCCCCGTGCAGTTGTGTATTTAATTGAGTGTTGCACTTAAGCTTCCATCGTGACCATCGTGTGACTGTTCTCATCAGTCTTTGTTTCCTTGTTGTGAGGTCCTGCATCAAGAATAGACAATTCAATAAATAAATCATTGATGATAGCTAGGAGAAAACATACCTGAGAGGGAGTTAAGCTTATTGGTCCTTGAAGAGAGATAGCTGAGGCTTTTGAATTACTGAGAGGTTCGTTCTGCAGGTGTGTGGAAGGAATCATTGCATCTTCTTTACAGTATTGATCCTGCTGGAAAGGTTGCACATCAATCATTCCTTCCTCAGATTGATGGTCTCTCAGCTGCTCTTGGTTAGCTTGGATTTGCTCATTATTTGGCTTGCATGTGGGAGAGGAAGTTGCATTTCCTTTCCAACTTTGTTTCTGTTAGGGAGGTGTTGCAGCAACTGTTCCTTCCTCAATTTGGTGTTCTTGCTACTGTGAGGTATTTAAGGGAGTGTGGATACTTCCTTCCTTCAATTGATCACCATGTTGTGAGTTTGTTTCACTGAAGAATGTCTCTTCCTCACTTGCTTGGTCCTACTGCAGTACATGGTTGTTTTTTCTTCTATATCAGCAGGGATTACTCTGTCCAGTAGTGAACCTCTAACATTGTTGCTCATTTTTCTACTTGCTTCCCTATCCCATGCTTCTATATCTGCAAATTCAGAAACTACAAGAGGTTTTTGCTCCTCTTGATTTGTGAGATTTGATATATCAAAAGGAAAGATGTTTTCATCAAATATGATACGTAAATTTTGTTTCTTCGATCTAGACACCTATATCCTTTGTAAATAGGACTATAGCCAAGTAACCCACATGGATAAGTTCTTTTGATTTCTATTGTAAGGTCTCAAGTAGGGAAAGCATTGACATCCAAAGGTCTTCATGCTACTATAGTTAAGTTCTCTTTGGAAAAGTTTGAAGAAGTGTGTATCCATGTTTAAGACTTTAGAAGGCATCTTATTTATGAGAAAAATAGTTGTAAGAAAGGCATCTACCCAATATTTTGTTGGAACCTTGGATTCAAAAAGAAGAGTAAGGGCCTTTTTCCACAATGTGCCTATGCTTTCTCTTTATAATTCCGTTTCGTTGTGGTGTATTGGGGAAAAAGAGTTGATGTTGGATACCATGGTCTTCTAGATGTTCCTTAAGAGCTAAAGACAAAAGCTCTCTACCTCCATCACTTCGAAAGGTTCTGATTTTTGTACCAAATATGTTTTCAACCAATTTTTGGAATTTAAGGAAGCATTCTAGGAAATCTGATTTTTGTTTAAGTGGATATATCCAAGTAAATTTGAAGAAGTCATCTACAAAGCTTGCATAGCATCTAAAGTTTTGACATGAGGGTTAAAGGGGGTTGGACTCCAAAGGTCACAATGTATCTTTTGAATAAGAACAAGACTTGTATTATTGCAAAGTTGGAAAGACATTTTACAACTTTTGCCCATTTGACACATGTAACAAATACTTTCTTCCTTTTTGCAAATGGAGACATCTAATAAATGAGAGTTACAAAGGTTTTTGAGGGCTTTGTCATTCAAATGTCCCAGCCGTTTGTGCCATATGGTGTAGGGTGCTTTAAAAACAGCATTGTAGGCTTGCAAAGCTTCTTATTTCTTTGTTCTTCTAGAGCATACAACCCAGATATCCTATGTCATTTGCCCAATATCTTCCCATGTTTACTCTTAATAACAAAATTATCAGCATCAAAGGTGATAGTACAATCATTATCTTGTGTCAATTTACTTATCGAGTAGATTTTTCTTCATGCTTGGAACTACGAATACATTTTTAAGAACAAGTTTAATGCTTTTAGTAGATGCATCATGCGTACCAATGTGAGTAATATCTTGAGCCTCTCTCCATTTCCTACATACATTTTTTCTATACTTTTATATGGATGAAATTGAGAGAGCTTACCAGAGTCATTTACCACATGTGCTGTAGCACCTGAATCAACATATAATTTTGAATCAGTCCCTTCATCTAGTGCTAGAGCTGCCAATACTTGTGGAATCTCCTCTGATTAATAGACACGGTCGAACTGATTCCAACATTCAATGGCTGAGTAATTGAGTTTTCCGCAAATTTGGCATACTACTCCCTTACTCGACTTGGTAGCGCTGCTATCTGGAGGTGCAGTGACATTTTTGAAGTTTTTTTTGTGGTGATTGTTGACTTGGTTATCCTTTGCCTTGATTGAAGCCTCTACCACAAGAAGTAAAAGTGTGATTACTTTTTCTCTAGGTCTTCCTCTCTCACTGTAAAAGGCTTGGATGTGATCGACGTGGCTAGATTTCTCCAAGATGTATCTCATTTTCCTTGGTAAGAGTCGGGAGTTGTTCTTCAAGGGAGCTCCATACTTGTTAAGTGTAGTCAGTTCCTTCAATCATAGCCAACACATCTTCTGCGTGATTGTTTCCAGCAGCCATGATGTGAGAAATTTATTATTGTTCTGCCAAATGTCATATTGAAGATTGATAATTGTGGTCTTGCCATTTGCATCTTCAATTTCTTTTTCAGGTGCTTGTCCTAAAAGTGATGCTCAATTCCCAGGTTTT
Organism: Telfairia occidentalis; assembly: GCA_026257165.2. Classification (NCBI taxonomy): domain Eukaryota; kingdom Viridiplantae; phylum Streptophyta; class Magnoliopsida; order Cucurbitales; family Cucurbitaceae; genus Telfairia; species Telfairia occidentalis. The sequence continues at coordinate 2,024,231 of JAOANK020000066.1, read as the reverse complement.
TTTTATGAGATGAAAAGAATGTACAACCTTATTTCTTCTTCATTAGTGAAAACTCTTCAAAATAGAGTTATTAAAAGTCTCTTAGGTTAGATTTCATCTCATCTTAAAGTAAATTGCCTTTGATTTATGGAATCATTGTTTGATTTATCTTTGTTTTGCATATAAGACTTTTGAGAGCTTGTCACATCATTCTATTTATGCCAGCATTGGAATGAAATAGAAGGAATTGATGGTTAATTACTATTGATTCTAAATATTTTGTTTAGCAGATAAATTATATTGGAGTATTATTTTAGTAGAATTATTGACCGAACAATTTCAAAGTAAAACAGACACAAAGGATCCGTGGAGAATAACAAAAATTTGAAATATGATAACAAATCTTTCTTCTACGGAATCAATCAACCATTGGATGTGTGCCACTGGACAATTTGACCTAATAGGTTTCACAATCACAACAGAGAGCCTATAAATAGAAAAAGTGGCCAATTGAAAGAGAATTTCTTTCTTGAAGTTTAATTTTCGATTTTAGTTCTAAACTTTTCTTTCGTAGATAATTTTCATCCATTGTTGCTGCATTCTGAATTCTTGTAGGGTAGAGCTTGTAGAAGGTAAAAACTCCATTGAAGGCTAGAGTAGAAAGTGATCCATGCAACTATTTTCGTAGAGCAAGCGATTCTGCAGTTCTTTAGGATTTTATTTTATCGTGAATTCATTTACTATTTTCATTTATTTGTTGTTGTCTTTTATTTGTTTTAGCATGAACTAATCACCTTTTGGTGAGGATTAATGAAGATGTTGAACTAATTGAGGATTTGAAGTAAAGTTTGTGAATGAATTGTTTTAGAAATGCTTTTTATTGTTTAATGTTTATGTGTATGTTTGGCCAACACACATAAATAACTTCTATATGTTTCAGGAAAAATATGATTCTGCAATTTTTTTGCTTCAGCATTCTGTTCCAGAGAAAATAACATTATACCTTAATCCGAACTCATTCATTCTCATTGTTACAACCGCAAAAGCATTCCTTTTATTCTATCATTTAATTTATTCTAGCATTAGTTATAAAAATAATTGTCTTTTGTTATTCTTTGAATTCACTAAAAGGTTAAATTAGAATAGTTCAAAATTTACCACTAATTATTGTGGAGACGATATAAATACGTACTTATCACTTGTTTCTGACAGTGTACACTTGCATATCGCTTTGTGTGGTTTTTATTGCAAATTTGAGCCTCACCATCGTGCCAGGCAACAATCATGTAATCAGATCATAAGCTTATCAGAACATAAGCTTACAAGGTTTGATTTCTTTTTCACTTAAAAAGAAAAGGAGGAATCGTGCACAAAGAATACACAGAGAGAACTCTGTGTTTGTTGGGCCAAGAAGGAAATAGACTTAATTTAGTGAAGAATTAATTTCTCCCAGCTATACAAGACAACTTAACTTATTTCACAAAAAGATAAGGAAAATTGTAATGGGTAGCAAAACACATAAAAATATTTGCAAATCTAGCAAATGTTTTTCAAATTTGTAAATCTAGTAAAATTTTAAAATCTGATTTCCATATTTTTTTATTATTCCAATTTTACCCTCATATGTGTATCATCAGGTATATCAGGTATATTTGATATACTATATATTTGGTATATCAATGAATTGATATACTTTATATTTGGTATATCAGTCAACTGATGTACCAAACAGAAAGTATACCATGTTTTTAATTGTATTATGATGGATGTTGTTTATTCGATTGTTGTTTATTCGATTATAGTGAATATTGTTTTTGTTTTTTTGTATTCTTTTTATGTGAAGTTGTTTTCCTTCAGCTAATTCGATTTCGATGATTTTATTTAGATTTTATCATGGTATATCTTAATTGCATTAATTGTGTCAACTAATATACCAAATATAAAATATAT
>JAOANK020000066.1:2005570-2021457 GCA_026257165.2 Telfairia occidentalis | reverse complement strand
CACTGATATCACTGATCTATCAGTGATATATGAAGTTTTCAATATTTGCCATATTTACAAATTATTTTTTCATGTGAGGCTACAAATTATGACATCTATTATAATTTCTCTAATTTAAATTATTCCGTAAAGATTTTAATATATAGTGGTAATTGAAGTTAATTTTCTTATTTATTTTAATACGTTTAAATAAAGTAATGTAATATGGATAACTAAATTGAAGTAAACGTCCCACAAAAAGAAAAAAAAAGTAATTAAATTGAAGTATCTTGAAATCGTTGATACCATTATACCAATGAAATATTTGTAATTTCCTATCAGCGTAATGTTCAAGTAGAGAAAGACATATCTCTCCGTTGAAAAGGTTATACGTTCGAATTTCTACCCACATGTTGTTTAACTCAAAAAAAAAAAAAAAGTACATTCGAGTAGAGGAGATGTGCATAGATGAATCCATATTGCAACAAAATGGAAGGAATCTAAATAGGCACGAAAAATTGTTAGTTAACAGATTCTAACAAAGGGCACATTCCTGAACGTACTTTATACTGTAATTCTATGTTGGGTGACCTCTTAGAGAATTTTTTTATAAGAAAAACTCGTGTTACGACAATATTAATTTATTTATAATGTAGCTCAAATGAAGTAGACGACATGACCAGGAAATGGTGAAAGTAACCACGTCTTTATCCCAAGGGAGAATTTAGATAGATTGTTAGCATATGTGAAAACCAAATCTTAAGAGTAACCCACTTTAGGCATTCACTTTATAGGTGGGATAAGATTATTCTTTCCTCATTTGGATGTAGCGTCAAACCCATAACCTCCCCCACTATTATATATATATCTATTTATTCATATCCCATCACAAATCACTTTTTATATTTTGATTCCATATTCGTTCCTCAATTATGAGCATTTCCCCAATTTACAAAAGTAAAAAATTCGTTCGAATAAAAATTTTCAAAGAAATTATGAGAAAGAAAAAATAAATAAATTTTCCTTTCATCATCTGAATATAATTCAACTAGTTAAAATAAAAAAAAAATCATGAAACTACTTCATCATAGGTAATAAATTCTATTGACTTAAAAACTCAAATTCCTTTTTTCAAAGAGTAAATTATCGACCTATGCAACTACCAAGCTCACCACTGTCACATACGTTTCTCGATCGAACATCCATGAATCGCAAATTATATCTCTCTCTCTTGACTTAGTCACATGCAACTAGACTTGAAACCCGACCCATTCTCCCTTCTGTGACCCTACATTAGCTTTAAACATAACGTATTTCCTTTGGGAATATAATAAACTTTCTTGACAGTAATTTTAGAATGAGTAATTTTTTAAAAAATTATTATAAATAGATTTATAAAAGTGATTTTCATAATTGTTTCGTACTTTTTAAAAGTAATTTTCAAATAATTAAAAATTATTTAAAAAAGTTACGTTTTTTTATTTTTTTTATAATTAAAATTACTTCTATTTCTGCCAAAGATCTTAAAAAGGAAGTGATTTTGACAAAGCTGAATGCCAAAATCACTTAATCTTGATTAAAAAATCTTAAACATCTACTATTGAATTTTTAAAAATACTCGATTTGAATTAATGTTTTTGAATTTAAATTGGTTCTAACAATCAATATATTTTTTAATTGGTTGTAAGAGTGCAATACTATAATGGTTGCTACAGTAATTGGTGCTAAAATTTGGATCACGTAGAACAGACGTCGTCCACCATGATTGACCAGACGAAGTTTGGCCAACCATAATTGGACTTATTATTGGCTTTAATATTCATATCAGTCAACTGAGCACATTTTTAACACATAAAACTTGATCTACGAAATTTGATATGATTGTTTCTTATAGACATAATCTTCATAAAGATCCCTATACTATGAACATATCCCATTGTTCAACATATATAACTTATATTATGATTGTTTGATACATTTTCATAAACATGAATCATCCATAGATCATTAGGATGCATCTGAACTGAATTTGAACATTTGGCTATGCAATTTTAAAATCAAGAAATTCTTTCCTAAATCGCTGAATCTATAATTAATAATGCATGAGTTGAGATTTGAACCTTAAGAAAATGATAGTCTAGTCTTCTTCGTTACCGTCCTCTTTCAAGTGGTGCAGGGGCCTCAATGTCCATCCCGCCACTGGCATTTGCTGGAATTTCGCTTGTTTGAGCGTTCGTTCTTGATTGCTCCGACGTCGAGAAGAAAACATCTACATGAAATCAAAACCTCATTCTAAGGCTTCTGTTTTTCTCTTTCTTTCAAGAGTACCAAAGATTAAAGAATAAGATCTTAAAGGAATTTTACCTTGATGATATGGAAATGGAAAGAACTGCAAATAAATACGTGTAGCCACTACAAGACCTGTAAAAAAAAAAACTTCTTAATGACTGCCTTTAATTCTTTTTCTCCATTAATAATAGCCATCAAATTTTTTAGTCTAATAGTGACTTAACGAGAACCATGCATTCAAATCTATGTAAAGTCGTTTCTACCACAATTAAATTAATAGTTACTTTCTGAATCTCTCTGTGTTAATTTTCCAACCCCAAGGGAGAGACGTGTATCAACCTAGCTAGACACCAAACTACAAAATACTACTTATCTTCTAGCTTCCCATATACTTATCTTTATTTGGGTAAATGAAAAAAATATATATATATGAAATAATCCACCATTTCGTCTATTTTAGTTGAAAGGAGTATAACCTACCACATGGTAGCACTATATATTTTGAAAACATGTGTTTGTAAAGACCTAAATAAAAATTAAACTATAATTACTAAGATTTGTTTTTAAGAAAAAAAACAAAACAAAAGATAGAACTATAAAAAGTTCATTGATATAAACTAGTTGAAATGTCTTGAGTTAATGAATTTTTAATGTGACTAAATAACGAAGAAAATAAAGAAAGGTAAGAAGCTATGATAAAATTACCCATGAGAGCACCAAAAAGAACATCTTGGGGATGGTGCATATAGTCATTCACCATAAAGATCCCAACCACATAAGCAATCAACAAAGGGAAAATAACCACAAGTAATTTTGCAACATTCCCTCCTCCATGCTCATCAAATACTTCCATTTTGCCTGATAAGTACAGTGACAGAAAACCAAGACCAGCAAATGACCCTACAAAATATGAACAATTTTGTTTAGAAACCTTGTGTTCAAAAACCTTATTTTCATGTGCTTTTGTTTTTTCAGAATTATAATTTTCAAGACTATCATCTTTTAAGAGCTATGAAATTGAATTGGCTGAAGGAAGAAATTTTTTTTGATGTTTTTTGCCTACATGAAGCATGACCACTGGGAAAACTCTTGTATCCATCCAACACGAAACTTTTCTTCCCACGACATACCACGTTTCCCAATCGATCATAAACCTAAAGAAATAATAAAAATTATAGAACATTAAAATGTAACGAGATCAAAGATTAAATCGAGAGGGGAAGAAAACATACGACACTGGTATGATATGCCTCTACTCAAAAAGTATCCATTTATTTAACACGACACAGAGCATAAAGAATGATAGATAAGTGAGTGATTAGAGGGACAAAAATAAAATGATAACTGCAACTCTCTTGAAAGCGATGATGTATCTGTTACGCTCACTCCAAATCCTAGACCTGGGACGTACGTAATAGTATCAAATCTCTTTTATAGATCTAATCAATCTATTTTGTCTAGCCAACCATCCATTTTTTTTATTTGTCCATGTCATTCCATCGTTAGTTATTTTTTACAAAAATTAGGAACTAAATAGTCACAACCATCGAAGAACGAATATACGTACATAATTTCCATAGGAAAGCAACGCCAAAAGAAGTCGGGCCTCGGCCAACCAACAGCATTCTTAGTTGTCTCAGTGAGAACTCTTGTTACTAGCACAGACAAGAGAATACCTGTAGAGAGAATCCATATATTAGAAGCTCAGCCACAAAGTTAGCTAAAACAAAAGCTTTAAACAAAATGAATTAATATTGAGGGACATCAGCATCACCTAAAATGGCACTGTGAAGATCATAGGCGTCTCTCCTACGCATATACACCAACACAAAGATTGCAATCTGCAACACGCCTGCATACAACTAAGCCACATGAACACACACTAAAAAATTAATATCAGTGTCTTCTTCCTCAAAGGATTCGTGTGTCCTTTATCAAAAAGTTTTGCTTTTAGTATTTTAGAACATGGAATAACTTGGTGGCTTTGAAGAAAAGGTTAAATTATTAGGTCTATTTTAGCTTTTAAACTTGAAAATTTGCATCTACTTGCTTAACCTACAACTCAACTTAAGCATAGGTTATTTGGTTAGGATATATATTATTGACCAAAAAATTGGAAGTTCGAATTCCCGACATATTGCAAAACTCTTAAAAAAAGGAGAGAGACCTTTAAATTGTATTTTTGTGACTTAAAAGATTGAAGGTAAGTGAGATCGAACAACCGTTGCGATAGTAATGAGTACCTTATAACGAAACCATGCTCAAATTGATCTTTAAATTGTAATTTTAGTTCTATATAGTCTACGCCGTTAATGTAACTTATTTACCAAACAAATATGGACTAATTCGATAGAGGAAAGGATGGGTAGATAGATGAACAAAATAATGTGACAGGTAAAATATGTACCTTTTTATTAAATACCAATTTAATATTGTCCAACCTATTAGATCTCAAGTGAAAAATTATTCAATAAAACTACTACGATGTAACGATCTTTAGGTAGTCGTTGAATGCAAAATTAAAAAAATCTGCATGTTCTATAATAATCGATATATATAGATTTAAAATATTTTTATAGTTTCTCCCATACATCTAACAATATAAAACTAACCGTCATATTATGAGGGTATCTTTCAATAATTTCTCTATCCACGTCTTGTCAAATCGGATAATAATTGTTTAATATAATCTAATCAAAGTTTAGTCAATGATATTATCAACAAAGATTACACTAAATAATCAATGATCTAAACTTTAATCTACACCATTGTATTAATATACAAACGCTATATCTTGAAAGTTAATGGCTGAAATTATAGTTCCATAATAAAAGTAAAAAGGAAAAAAAAGTGTTGATGACTTACAGGAACAGTCCAAAAGGGAACAGTGACTCTCATCAAAGGATATTTAAGATTGGCGATCATATCTCTCCCCACAAATCGCTTAAATTTGTTGATTATGTATATTCCAAAATACATAAACATGAGAAGCAACACCATCAACCAATTATACCGGCGGCTCCTCGCCACGGTGGCGGTGGCGGCCCCGTCGGAGGAAACAGTTTGACAACTCCGGCGAGCTTCCCTCATGGGAGATCAACCGCTTAATTATGAACCAAAAAAGCTGAGATTTTTTTGTTTTTTTCTTTTGGGGAAAAGGGAAGAGTGGAAATGGCAGGCGGTGATAAAGTGAAGATTAAATAGTTCGGAGAGAAAAGTGGCAAATTGATGGGATAGACTTGTGTTAGGGCAGATGAATAGACACGTTTCAAAGGTAATTAAATGCTAGATTGAACGAAATCCTGCTCAACTAGTTAAAGACATATCTTCTTTATCAAAATATCATGAGTTCGAATCTTTCACCCTACATGTTGTTGATCTAAAAAAAAAAAAATGCCAGATTGAGATTGAGGCGACTCAAATCAGGCCGCCAAAATTATTAAGAAAAAAAAATCATTTTTCTTCGTGATGAATAATTTTTAGTAAAAAAAATCAATTTTAATTTTTAGAACTTGTTAAATTGTATCAATTTTGACCATAAACTTTCAATCTCATCAAATTGAACCTTAAACTGAGATGAACGTTGCAATTTTAACCTTAAGCTTGAAAAAGTGTTGTAATAATTTTTACCCTCTCATTAAACTTTAGTTCGAAATATCATTAAAAAAAGATCTTTTATATGTGTTTAATGATTATAAAATATATATAAGAAACAAAAAAAATTGATAGAATTAAAAAAAAAGATATTAAAGCTAAATTTTGGTTGAAATTTGTGAGTTTTAACAAAATTATTCAATAGTTAATTTATGTATTAATCAAACTTAAGTTTGTGCAATACTTTATTTTATTGAAATTAGTGAGTTTATGAAAATTTTCACATTGTTTTTTCTTAAAGATTAAAACTAATAGGTGAATTAGCGAAATTGAATAGATGTTTAAAATTGCAACACTTATCTAAGTCAGAGTCCAATTTGATAAAATTTAAAGTTTAGAGTTAAAATTGATGCAACCTAACAAGTAACAAGTTTATGGATCAAAATTTATTTATTTTTCTAATTTTTATTTGGTTGAAGTTCCATTTTGGTCCACCAACTTTTAAAATGTCTATTTTCATCCATCTACTTTAAAAAAGTAACCATTTTGATCTATGTATCTTTATTTTATTTTTAACAAATTAATGACATAGTTTCAAATATTTGTATGCGCATGTTAATACATGAGCATGTTTTTAAGCCACATAGGCTGAAGATGAGCATCAGACAAAAAAAATAAATTAGATATGACAAAATTATATAACAAAGACCATAATGATTATTTTTTATCAGTTCAAAGATTAAAATAGACATTTTGAAAGTTAATGAATCAAAATAGAATAAATTTGAAAGTTCATAAATTAAAATGAGATTTAAATGTTTTTATTTTAAACTTTTAATTTCAATTAGATGTTCCACTTTTTAAGCTTTTATTTAAATAATCATCATTTAAAGAAAATAGGTTCACAAAGACATTTAATGAATTACAAACCATATAAATCTTTTGTTTTTCCAAAGTATAACTAGATAAATTTGTTTGGGAATGCGATCAAAGTCGCATATTGACTAAATAAGTGAAAGATCGAGAGTACATTTACGTAACAACATTTTTATTAATATGAGACCTTTTAAATATAAATTAAAAACAAAGTTATAAGAATTTATACCCAAAATAAATAATACCATACCATAATAGAAATTATGGAAGGTCCATTGTCGTCTTACAAAACTAAAATTTTACCTTATTATAATTATTCAAGCTAAACTTTATGGTTGTCAACTTTCATCTTTTATTTTAGTTTTCTCTGGTAATGCCCTTAATACACTCAACTGATTAAGGTTTTTTCTTATTCTAATTCTTATTATTTTAAATAATTTGTAGGTAGATAGTTTTTTAAAACAATCATAGTCATTATTTATACCAATAAGGTATACATTTCCTTACAATGACCAATCATACAAATTCTTAAAATCTTTGAGTTTTCAGAGATTTTTTGTGGTTTAAATTGCAATATTTATCTAAATCTAATGTTGAATTTGATAAAATTAAAAACCTAAGGTAAAAGTATTTAACGTACCTCCCTAGGTTGCAAGGGATAAAACTAATAATTTTTCATATTATTTTATTATTCAATTTAACCTCTATTATTTTGATGATTAGCTTTTATCTTTATTTTATTTTTGTGTCTAAATAGTACCATTAATACTCTAAGCTAATTAAGTTTTCATTCTTTCGCGACCATTTATGACTAATTATGAGCATTCTCATAGTGTATGGGTTAAACAATTTAATTTTTGTAAGGACTAATTTTTTTAATTGTGTTAGAAGCTTTTAAATAATTTGTATAACCTTAAAGTATAAATCGTTGGGAATGCAAACATTGTTTCACATTGGTTAGAAATAGGAGAGATCCATGATATATAAGTGATGACAACTATCTCTATTGGTTTAAGACATTTTGGGGTGAACCAAAAGCAAAACCATGAGGGCTTTAGCCATGGTCGGAGCCTAGCTGTATCGGGAAATCTCAAACAAAATTAGTGGAGTCTCATAACTATTACCAGGTGCATTGAAAAGGGTGAAGAGAAATGCATAATTAGCCGAGATGTAACCTTTGAGGAAGACAAGATGACTCTTAACCATGTCTCTACTGAACTTCAAAATAATATAAATGAAACTATCTCCGCTGAACTGAACTTGAGAAATGCATAATGCTCCAGACCAAACATCTAGTGTTGAGTCATCTAAACAACAACCTGATTCTCAACCAACAAATTCAGCCTTTGGCCTTTAGAATTACAATTTCACTCGAGATCGTGAAAAAAGGCAAATTAGACCATCTGCAGGGTATGCCAATGCAGATTTAGTTTATTATGCCTTAAATGCTGAATTGGAACAAGCTGATTTGGAACCTTTGAGTTATACTGAGGCAATTAACTCAACGGACAGTCACAAATGGAGAGAGGCAATGCAAGAAGAAATGGACGCACTCCTTAATAAAAAAAAAAAACATGGGATCTTATGGATAGACCAGTGAATCAAAAACTAGTTGGATGCAAGTGGATCTATAAGTATAAAACAAAACTAGTTGCTAAGGGGTTTACCCAAAAGGAAGGCATCGATTATGGAAAAATTTTCTCACCTATCGTTAAGCATTCGTCCATAAGAACTCTGTTGTCTTTGGTCACTGTTTATGATATGGAGCTAGACCAAATGGACGTAAAGACCGCATTTCTTCATGGAGACCTATTAGAAACTATCTATATGCATCAACCATTGGGGTTTGTAGAAAAATCAACAGAAAATGAGATACATCTTCTTAAAAAGTCCCTATATGGATTAAAGCAAGCACCTAGACAATGGTACTTGAAATTTTATTCATTTATGCTACCATGCAGATTTTGTAGAAGCAAACTTGACCACTATGTATATTTCAAACATATAAAAAATGGATCATCTATTTACTTGCTTTTGTATGTTGCTAGCTTCTACTAATAGGTTTGAGATTGAACATCTAGAGTATTTGTTGAAGGGAGACTTTGAGATGAAAGATTTAGGTGAAGATAAAAGGATACTTGGGATTGACATTAAAAGAAATAGAAATTGAGGTTCCTTATTCTTGTCCTAAGAGTCCTATTCACTTAAAATGCTAGGAAAATTCAGAATGTTGAATTGTAAAGCAGTCACTACACCTATTGCTATCCACTTTAAGCTGTCTCTTACACAATCACATAAAACTGATGAAGAAAAGGTTGAAATGAGTGGCATTCCTTATGCCAATGTAGAGGTTGTGGGCAGCCTCATGTATCTGATGATCTGTACAAGACCAGACCTAGCTCATGGATTGAGCATGGTAACAAGGTACATGGAAAATCCAGGTAAACCCTATTGGGGTGTAGTGAAATGGCTTATGCGGTATGTAACGGGAATTGCTTCATATGGACTGAAATACACTAGTGATATTGTTAAATAGTCTAAGTTGATTAGCTATGTAGACTTAGATTATGCAGCAGATAGGGATAGGCGATGTTCATTAACAGGTATGGTATTTACATTTCTGAATAATATAGTTAGTTGGAAGTCTTCCCTCTAGTTAGTAATGGCATTATCAACCATAGAATCTGAGTACATGGCAGTGATAGAGGCATTCAAGGAGGCTATTTGGCTTCAATAATTAATAAGTGAACTTGGATGATGAAGTAATAATTTTTTGTGACAGTCAAAGCATTGTGTATTTGTAAAAAAATCAGACTTTTCATGAAAGAACCAAGCCCATAGATGTAAGGTTCCATTTTATAAGGGATATCATCACAAAAGGAAAAAAATAAAGTTAAAAAAGATATCCACTGAAGAGAGTGCAGCTGATGCCTTTACGAAAGTAGTACCATTAAAGAAACTTGAGAGTTGCTTACAAACTCTTAAGGTTGGTAATGAGTAATGCAGGTTTCTGAAATAGAGGCCACTACGATTCAATTTCTAGAAAGTGTGGTGAAGACTTATCAATTTAATTAGCTCTCAAGGTGAAGAATCGTTGATATTCTTGTGATAGCAAATTAAATTAAGCTGACTACGCTATAATTGTAGAACAAAGGAAGCTCATTGGTCCAGCTCAGTCTTCAGCCTCCAGCTCAAATTGATTGACTATTTGTACTTTGCCACACTTAATGGAGCAGGTCAGGAAGGTTCGGGTTATTCTCTTTTGGAGTCCGCTAAGCTGACAAAGAGATTGGTTATGAATAGAAGTTTCTGGAAATCCTTAAAAATTGGCATGAGTCCAATTTGCAAAGGGGGTTCATCTTTACCTCATGGATTCAGTGTGTGTAACGTCTCGTTTTTACATTTTAATTCTTAATAATATTTTTGTTTGAATTAATTTAGGGACCAGTTTGTGATTAATGTGTGTTGTACGAGGGATTAATAAACTAGTATTTAAGTAAATTAAGGAGAAATTTATCTAGGAAAAAATTGAAAACAATTGAAATAATGGCATTTTTGTAAATTAGAAGACTTAAGGCTAGGGTTGGAGGGTTAAGGTGAACCATATAAATGTATTATTAGCGACCCTAGACACCAAACCGTTTTCCTATCCTAAAACAGAAAGAGGTTATTCCTAACTTTTTCCCTCCTTTTCTTTCCCTCTTCACGCAGAGCACCCCTTCCTCTCCAAAAATTTCCTCCCTCTCACACTCATCTCCCTCCTCAACGGCAGAACTAGGCAGTGGTAGAGGCTGATCGGCAACGGTAGCGGCGGTAGGCGGCCGGCTGAGTGTTTTTCTCTTTTTTCCTCAATTTTTCCTACTTCCCTCACTCCCCTCAAGCTCTCCTTTTGGAGATAGCTTCGTTGTCATCTCCCCTCGTCCTGAAGAAAACATGTAAGATAGAGGAGTTCTTGAATTTTGTATTTTTCTGAGTTTTCCTGCTTTAAATCATGTTTTTCTTTTTTTTTTTTAGCCGTTAAGGAAGCGATTTTGGCAAAACGAAAGGTCGAGAAATAGCATGAGGTCGAGATCTACGTGTTGGTGGAAGCAAAATCGCAATTAGAGGTGGGGTGAGGCGACACACGCAACAGAAGGCGGTTGTGACGACGATAAGTGTACCACACGTGCCGAGCTTGTGGCTGCAAGTGGTGGCGCGTGGCTGCTCCGATCGACGCAATTCCGGCGACGTTGAACTCCTAACGGTGAGTAGATTCCAAAATTGGTCTCTATTGTCCATTTGGGGCAGTGCATGAGAAACACTCACCATACGATGGCGACGCGTGAGCTGCAGCTGGTCCATAAGGGCAGTGCTCTTCCTGTGTCGTTTGTCCCTCGAAAACCCCAACTTTCCTTTTTATTCTTGATTAATTGGAATTTAGGGAAATAATTAGAGTATTTTTTTTTTTTTGAAATATGGAGTTTACTTGCTTAAGGAATCTATTACCAGTTTTCTTGGTGTTTACTTCTTATATTCTTGAGAATCAAGGTAAGTGATTTTGCTCCTAGATAAACCATTGGGCTAGGTCGGTAAATTGTATGATTTGTTGACGTAGGTATTGTTTATGCCTATTTTATGTTGTTTGAGAATTTGAGCATGATGGGTGTTAGTGTGTTGAGCATGTTGTGTGGATGACGGTTTATGTGAATGTCATATGCCATGAGAATCGGTTATATGTGGTACATGGAGGGTAGGGGCATTATTGAAATATTGCATGTTGGATACTTTGAGGCTTCAAATTATGTGATAAGTGCGTGGGACCTATGCATAGTATGGCTTGTGTTGCATGTTCATATGTTAAGAGCTATACCGTCTCTGCTTAGTGCTGTATTTGACGACCTCCATGAGATGTATTCTTTGCTTTGTGCTGCTGTGTGCTCTAAGGTTTCTTTATGAGATTATGTATATTTGCTTAGTGTTGATTTAAGAACCTCCATGAGATACATTCCCTACTTTGTGTTGATGTGTGCTTATATGAGAGTCTCACATGAGTTTTATGATTGTGTGTGTTTGCATGTTGGGTCGGAGTTACTTATTGAGTATATTTTATACTCAACATATTACTTTTTTTTAGGTAAGGGGAAAACCTACCGAGGTGGCTAACGACGAGCGAGTTGCTACCAAACCATGGACACGAGTTTAGACTTCCGCACTTAGTTTTTATTTATTTATTATTATCTAAAGTACTAGTTTTCGAACTGTTATTCGAACTTCCATTTTATTTTCATCGGCACCCTTTTTATCTCGTTATTTTTAATTTAAAAATCAGTGTCCTAGTATGTTTGTTAAGTTTGAAGTGAAGTTACTTACTCTATATTTCCTTTCTAAATAAGAGCATTTTGATTTAGAGTTACTTATGAATCTTTGGTTTCGAGCATACATGTTAGTAGTAGCCTTAGATAATCTATGTCTAGAAGTCGAGTTGTTAGTATAGGTGGCATGAGAAGAAATCAATCATAGACTTTTCTTTTGAGGCAGTGAGAGAGATGAGTTGAGAGCTTGTAAAGAGTATAATAACTCTGCTTCTGAACGCAATTACAAGAGAGTCTGTTTTTTGATTTCTTGAATGTGCTCTGGTTGAAGTGGGGAGAAATCTCCTTTGTTTACTGTAAGTTTTCACTGATTAATAGATGACCTTCTAGAGTGGATGTAGATCAAATTGAACGCATGAGACTTTGTATATCATGTCGGTGCAAGAAAAATAAATGATGACAAAGTAGAAAAGACAAGACAACTTTATTAAAACACATTTATTTTAGTTTTGATAAAGCAAAAGATACTTGTACAAATGTATCACGTCTACCTTTATTATTGTACTTTATATTATTTATTTTTATGTTTACCTTTTTTTAAAAGCATATTCTCTAAGGATTTTAACCGTTCAGACTCTTGTCCAATCGATGTGATCTTATGTGCTAGTTTTCGATTTTTTATTTTTTGTTTCGAATCAAGTCTAGAAAAGACTTCCCAATCTGTATTCTGAAGGCATTAAAGTTAATTGAAACTCCCATTTTCAAAATCAAAATTTTATATTATACGGATTCCTCGAATTCAACAGGACTATTATTTACAAGAATTAAAGAATATACAACACTTTTTGTTCCGTCTTTTGTTGGAATTGTAAAAAAATTTTAGTTCAATAATTACTGAAATAAAGGATTCAACGATTAATCTTTATTTGAATTGTAATACTACACTAGTCATTAAGGAATATATATATTTTTTTAGTTCAACAACATATGATTTAAAGATTCGATATGTACTCAGAATTACATTTTCACATATCTTGCTCGTTTGATGTGGCAAGAATCGCACAAAACCAGTATTATTATTGCTTAGTAAGATTTGCACTTATACAATGCCATCTGGAGCAAGGTGCGATCACCGGGCGAGATTTCGTGCCTTTAATCACTAGTCTCTCAAATATTTGGTTAATTGAAGAAGTCACCAATTTGGCTGCAATCGTAACTGAGAAATAGGTAGTGGGGCAGTTAGAAATTAATAAAGGGGTTGGCAATTAAGTGCATACAATCTATTTTATGAGGCTATAAATACTTGTTGAAAGCTTTGACAAAATTACACACACCCAAGTTTCTCTTCCTCCTTTTCCTTTCAAAAGCCGAAAGTATATAATGAAGATGAAACTTCATGCCACATGCCTTTGCCTTCTGGTGGCTGCAATGGTGGCACTTCTCGCCGGCGCTCGTCTCGGGGAGGCGGTGACTTGCAACCCTATGGAGATGAGCCCATGTCTCGGTGCGATCACGTCGACAGCGGCACCTTCACCCGTTTGTTGCCAGAAGTTGAAGCAACAACAACCATGCTTTTGTGAGTACATAAAAGATCCAAGGTTTAAGCCTTACATTCAATCTCCCCGTGCCAAAGTGGTTGCTTCTATATGCGCCGTTGCGATCCCTAGGTGCTAGAAAGTCATATGGTTGGAGCTGGGTTGAGTTGAGTTGGACTCTCTAAAATGAAATGAAAGTTTGATATATGCATGCTAAACTTTAATCTCTATCACAAAATCAAACTATAAATAAAAGAGGGATTATTGCACATTTATTTCTTATATATGTTTCAACTTTTTTTTCTTTTATATCATAAATGATTTGACAAATCATACAAACTATTCCAACATAAGCATAGCTTAACAATCAAGACATCTCCTACTTCTTTTAAGAGATCGTAGGTTTGAACCCTTGTTTTTTATGTTATGTGACGTTAAAATATCAATTAAGTATTAAGTTTATCGTAATTCATCAACTTAAACTTTTGAATTTCATGGTAATTTAACATGCTACTGGAACAAGACATCACATTTGAACTTTGATTGCATAATTAAATTTACCATAACTCTTATTTTCTTAAGTCTATGAGAAGAAAACAAGAGTTTGTCTAAGAAGAAAAATATCACTAACATGAATATAAATACCAATAAAATTTATAACTTATTTAAGAAGTGTAAAATATTCATTTATTAGTTACTTTCAAGTACTTTTTTATAAGTTTTATATTTTTATTATCTTTTTAGAAATATTCGTGGATATGATAATTTGCAATAGATATTGACATAGACATATTTCGGTCTTGGATCAAAATAGGTTTATGAATGAGATTTGAAAATCGTTTAAGGTGAACGAAATTTATAAGCCAAAAAGTATAAAAATTGTCGATTTGTAAATTTATTTGTCAATATGAACATAGTTTAGCGATTAAGACATCTACTCCTTTCTGTGATGTTGGAGTTTCAAAATCCTACTAAAAGAAATTGTAACCATTTGTAGTAACAATTAATAACAGGAGTAAAATTGTCACCAACTAAAGTTTAAGATTTTTTTTTTTTTTTAGTTCAACTATTGCAAGGTTAAAGAAATCGAACTATCGACCTTTGTGATCGTAGTTGGTGCCTTATCCATTGAGCTATATTTGGATTGACACTCAAAATTAAGTTACAAGAAGTTAAGTATAACCGTTCAATTGATTAAGTTAAAATTTGAATTTACTTAAATAGTTACACGATTGAAGTACCAAAATATTGAGTACGAGATGTTAGAGAGTTGTCTCGTGCCCTTAGGTTTTCTCTACCTACCCACCTATGTCAATTTCAGGTACAGTTACCCTTTTATTGAATGTCGTTCGAGCTTTTCCTAAGAGTATGACATAGGTTACTTTAGCGCCGTCGCGCCTGGTACTCGAACATTACCTCGATGTATTTTATCGACCCCTTCCTACCTTAAAAAGCATGGCACCTTGCGTCTTTGAACTGATAACCATCTTTTGGCTAATCTAGCCTCCTCCATCTCTCGAGACCAATAAAGGTAGTATATATATAAGTATCTGTTATCTATCGACTACACCTTTTGGCATGATCTTAGGCCCTGACTAGATGTTACAATATCTTCCGATTCATCAATTACATACATTCTTAATTCTTTGTTGAATGGTAAGCACATTGTGTTGCCAAAGCGAGCAAAACTCAACTGGTTAAAGACATATCTTTATGACTAAGAGGTTAAGGATTCGAATCCCCCTACTCCACATGTTGTTGAACTATAAAAAAAAAAAAAGTGCGTTTTAAGGCATCTGCATCTAGTGGGATTTCCGTTTCTCTCTATAAAATGGTAATTGATGGTATCAATTTCGCTGCATTCGTAACTGAGAGAAGTATGTATTCTATGAATAGCTTCCACTTTACGAGGCTATAAAATGATGTTGTTGTATCCACCAGCTTAATATTCTACACACAATTTAAAGAGAAAAAAAAACAATTTTTACATTTAAACTTGGTTAAATTGTATCAATTTTCATTCTAAACTTTTAATTTCATCAAATTGGATCCAAAATTTAGTTAAGTATTGCAATTTTTACCTCATGTTTAATTTCTACTAATTCAATCACTTCTTTTAACAACTAGCAATATAATAATTTTCCGTGAACTTACTAATTTCAACAAAAACAAAGCATAGCATAAAATTAAGTTTGATCTATGTACAAATTAACATGAATAAGTTGGTTGAAATTCACAAATTTCAACAAAATTTTAGCTCTAACCTCGTTTTTCTTTAAAATCTTATCAATTTTGTACTATGCATTTATTTTATAATTTAATG
>JAOANK020000066.1:1987019-2005470 GCA_026257165.2 Telfairia occidentalis | reverse complement strand
TAATTTGGTTGTTCATGTGTTGAACTCTAAGCCAAATATCACTCCTTCTACTCCCAAATTCACCAATCAAGGGATCCTACCATCCCGTTCTAAGGTCAGAGAATAGTCGGAAAGACTCTAGTGGTGGTCCGGGAGCTGATTGGAGAAGCATTTCGTCGGAGATAGAGGAGAAATTGAGCTACAAGAGGTATGTACACCATTTCTCTATTTTTCCTCCATAAAAGCATAATTTTCCTGAATTAAATTGAGCTAGTTAGAGTGTTTGGATTTCTATTCTGCTGCACATGTATGTTGATACACCTTTCATAAGAGGTAAACCTTAGGTATAGAGCTGTAATCGTGTGTGGAGGCATGATAATGCAGTATAAATACCATTAAGCATAATATAAAGAATAAATACAACAAAAGAATTTGAAAGGGAAGAAAAAAAGAAGAGAAAAAAAAATATATACATAAATATATAAAATAATAATTAAAGAAAGCAGTAACAAATTTTTTTTTTCAAAAGGAAAATGGCTTGACTATCTTAATTTATCCCCAACGGAGCGGCCAAGTTGTCGCAACGTCATTGGGACGAGGAGCAGCCAACGTACTTCCCCTAAGGTTTCTTTTCAAGAGAAAGTTTGGAGTCGCCACCAATCAAATTTGACAGTGTGATTGGTCTCTCAAAATATTGGAAATAAAAGAGAAAGTGATCTACGAAAAATCAAGTTGGGCTCGGGAGTCGTTTGAGTGTAGGGAAGGTATTAGCACCCTCAACACCTGTTTAAAAAAGTAGCCAAGTTCATTTGAAGAAAGAAATTATGTTATTTTATTAATTTGAAAGAAAATATTTTTTCGATTATTTTTAGTATCCTATGACATATTTTAATTCATGCTTAAATAAACAAACACGAATTAGCAATTATGAGTGATACGAATGCCATTTTAAAAAGTCTAAGATTGATTTCCAAACATTAAAAGGTGACATTTTTCGAATAAAAGAATTTGTGGAGAAATTTTGTGTATTTATGAGATTTCCCAAAAAGAGAAAACTACTTAATCTCAAAATAAAATAAAGTAAAATAAATAAAAGCTTTTTTTTAAAATTATTATTATTAAAGATGCGATAAGAGAAAAACTTATTAAATAAAACGATAATTATCAATTAAAAAGAAATACACTTTAAATAAATAAATAAATAAATGACGATGGGTCCAATTTAAAAGAAGAAAAAAAAGTATTTACAGAAATGATTGGGTCCCACCTCTAAAAAAAGTTAATTTGATAATTGAACATTTTATTATTTAAAAAAAAGGTGGGACCCACTACCTTTGCCGAAAATCGGGTATGGGTTGTCGAAATTGTCGAAATCTTGAACAAATTGTCAGAATGTCGGGATGTAATTGTCTGATTCATCTCAAAGATCCCAGGAGTATCACCAGAAATTTAGCCAGAAGTTTGTCGGAATGACGTCGAACGGTGGTTGAAATGTCGTAGGAACAATCGTCGGAGATCACAAGAAATTCGCAGAAATTACGCCGGTGGTCACCAGAATGTCACCTGAAAGACATCGGATGGTGGCCGGAATTACGTCAGACGATTGCCGGAGAGTCGCCGGAAGTTCCCCTAAATGAACAAAAGAAGAATTTTTTTTTACTCACTCACTCTCTTGGCTTTCTCTCTTCTTTCCTTTGATTGCCTTGATCCCTCCTTGATAAACTCAACTCACCTAGTATTTATACTAAGTGAGTTGCTAATTTGGGGAGCTGAGAACATTCCTACACGAGATAGAATTCACAGCCACTCAATAGTGGAAAGTGCAAACTGTGCACTTCTCCATATTTAGTGTGTATATAAGTGATTCCCTTAGTGTGCTAGTTCAAAACTTGGATAACAAAGTACTCACCTTCTTGATACCCCAGGAAGAATTTTCCCATGATGAGATTCATGGAAGGCTATCCATTAGAGAACTAGTGGTACTTAAGAAGTAAGAGGAGGGGCCAGGGGTAAAACAATAATTTCACCCAACTGGAACCACAAATCACTTTGTGAAGGATCGATGAGTTGTTATGGTTATATTCGTAGACGTAATTCATCTATAGTGCAAGAGTGCAACCTCAAGTTTATAGTGGACTTACCATGGGTTAATGGTGAGATTGGTTAGTTGAAGAGTTTGACTAACAAATCTTAACCATTGTAGCTCAAAGCTGTAGGTCTATAAGGTCCCTTTATTAGCTCGTTACCTCTGCAATGAACAATTGATTGGAAGAAAATTAAATAATAATGATTGTTTAATTTTTAATTAAATTATTTAATTTAGATATTAACAATAAATTAGATTTATTATTAATTAACTACAAATTGGATATTAATAATAAATTAGATTTATTATTAATTAATTAAAAATTGGGCTAATTGTATTTTGGAAGACCAATTGGATAGCTAGACCAACTTTATGCCTAATTACATACGAAAGGAGCCCATTGGGTTTTGAAAGTCTAATAGGGCATGGCTTAGTGTTAGGATCCATGGAAGAGTTCATGAACCAAAACCCATGAGATGAGAGCTGAATAATTAATTATAAATATTAAAAAGAATTTTAAATTTTTATAATTAAAATAGACAATTTAATAGCCCTTAAGGTTTTCACCCTATATAAGAAAACTTGTACTCAAAATCTAAGAAAGTAACTGATTGCCTCCCTCTCCTCCCTCTCCTCTCAAGAGCTAGAAGAAAATTAGTTTTCTTTTGAGTTCTCCCAAAGGTGCCTTTTAACTCTTAGAATAAGAGTTAAATTCAGTGTATTTTGAGTGCATTCTGAGTTATGAATGACCTTTTGATATCCTTTGAGCTTAAAAAATGATGCTTATCACTTGTATTTACCTTTGAGTTAATGAATTGCCGATGATTATGTTAATGGTTAAGTGAATAAACTTCAAAGAAATATATGATTGATCTGTGTTAAAATGTCAATTTTGCTGCAGCATTACAGTTGGCAGAAGAAATTTTAGCTGCATTATTGAGCTGGAAGCAAAGAGCAATGACATGGAACTTCATTAATTTAGCTGGCAATTAGCATGTGATCCAGTTGAAAGAACCATAGCATGTGGATTAACTGGCCAATTCAACCTTTCTTTGTTGCCCAGGTGGATAAGATGGAGAGAGAGGGATAAAAGAAGGGGTAGAGCCCCCCATTTACGGAAGCCATAATCATTCTTCTATTTTGGGAGAAGGGGACAAAAGAATTTGGAGAGCTATTGAAGAAGATATTGATGAAGAAGGAAAGCGAGAGAATAAAAATCTTTTTGGGGATGACACTTTTGAAAAGAATGCCTTTCTCTTTCTCTCCCTCCACATCTTTTGTCTCATTCTCTTCTCTTGATTTTTAGTTAGAGTTGAACTTCATTTCTTTTTCTCTCCCTCCACACTTTTGGAGAGAAGGCCTTTCTCTTTCTCTCCATCCACATTTTTATCTCATTCTCTTCTCTTTATTTTTTGTTTGAGTTGAACTACATTTCTTTTGTAATCTTTTAAGTATTTGGACCTTATAATTTTTCAAAGCATATTTATGTTAAGTTTTGTTAGTTGTTTTTCCTCACACACTCGAGTATGGGCTAAATAACCCAAGGCAAGGGTTAGAGAATTGACTTTGTTGGTTTATTTTTGGGGTTGTACAACAGCTCTTAGCTGATCTCTTTAAGAAGTATTATTGATTTTATTTTGATGATCAAGTTGTATAGATTGGTCACCTTTACAATTTGCCTTTTAATATGGACTTGGAAAAGGAAGTATTAATAGATCCCCTTAACACTCCCATTAGTTAAATCTATTTTATGGATTTGTGAGTGCGTTAGGAATAACCTCTCCCTAATGCACTAAAAAGAACATGAGGGCTTAAAAGGAACTAAGGACATGGAAATGAATTTAGAAGTATAGCTTCAGAAGAGGTATAAAAAGTGTTATGTGGTATTGGGGTAGTGACAAAATTACTATAACATCCCTTACCGGACAACAATTGAATTCCCTAACCTGAGCCTGTTTTGATTAAACTACATAAAAAAATTACCCTTGAATTTCATCTAGAATTTGCTTGTTATTTTTTGCCTTTTAACAATCTAAAATTTGGTTACCATTATTAACCTAAACAGTAGCTTTTGAGGATTAATTTTTTTAATTTATCCATGTGGATCGACCTTGTTTACTACAACTTCAGAGTGTACACTTGCACTTTGTGAGTCCCAACAAATTTTTGGCGCTATTGTCGAGGATAATTGCGACAAAATTAATTTTTAAAAGTGAGTTTAGTAGAATTGTGAACTTCAAGAAGCTGGCCAATTTGTGTGTATTTGCAATAGTTATAATTGTGCATGAACAAATTTCCTGGTCTAGAATTTCAATTGGGATTTGATCCTGAGATTGAGAGGACAATGAGAAGAATTAGAAGAGAAAGAAGAAATAAATTGGATCAGGAATTACCAGAGGAAATGGCAGACTTACCACTTAGGCCAGCTGCTGTACAAGAGCCTATAGGGAAAAAATCAAATTTGGCAGCTAATCAGGCTATTACCTATGGAAATATAGTGCAAACTGTTGATTATAAGGTAAGAGCAATACGAGATTATGCAGCCCCAAGATACAATGAACTGAATCCAGTTATAGTGAGGCTTGGAATCCAAGCACCACATTTTGACCTTACGCTTGTAATGTTCCAAATGCTTCAATCCAAGGGGCAATTTCATGGGCTATCTGTCCTCACCAACATCTCAAGTCTTTCTTTGAGATTTGTGGTTATGCTCTAGCATGGCTTAAGCATCTCATTCCAAGTGGATATAGACTTTGCAATAAAGTTCCCAGCCATGCTAGAGCATCACTAGCAAGTGAATAAGGGAAAAAAGGTAAGACAAGTCCTGCTGAAGTATTTCCTTCCAACAAAGAATGTAAAGCTTAGAGTTGAAATAAGCACGTCTAGACAAGGGAATGATGGATCCTTTAGTGAAACTTGGGAGTGGTTCAAGGGAATATTAAGAAAATGCCCCCATCATGGTTTACCATATTCTCTTCAAAGGGAAGCATTTTACAGTGGACTAACTAAAGCTTCAAAATTAGTGGCAGATGCTTCTGCTAATGGAGCTTTATTGACTAATTCCTATAATGAAGTAGTGGAGATCTTAGATACAATATCAACCAACTAGAGTCATTGGTCGAATCTTAGGGAAAAAGTTGAAATTGTGATGGTACAAGAGTGAAATTAGAGCTAGACACCTTGTCTGCTTTATCAACTCAAGTGTCTACCATGTCTAGCATCTTGAAGAATCTTACCATGGGTAATATAACTCAGAACATAGCCACAGTGAATCAACTTAATGCAACATTTGATATCTATTGTGGAAAAAATTACTTGATGGAGCATTGTCCTACCAATCTTTCCTCAATATACTACATTGGAAATCAAAATACTCAAAGAAATAATCCTCATGCTCAAACTTGTAACCCTGGTTGGAGGCAGCATTTAAACTTTAGTTGGGGAGGTCAAGGATCCAGCAAACAAGGTGGGCAAGCACAACAAAAACCAAGGTTCAACTCTGGGTTTGCTCAAGCAAACCAAGCCAACCCCAGCTACCCTTCTGGTTTTCAACCATACCCCCAACAAAATCAGCAAAGGAAGCAATTACCTAATTAGGTAATCCCTAGAACATCATTAGAGAGTTTAATGAAAAAAATACATTGCAAGAAATGATTCTGCCATGCAGAGTCAGCAAGCTTCTATAAAGAATTTAGAGCTGCAGATGAGTCAATTAGCCATTGAATTGAAAAACAAACCGTCTGGCAAGCTACCATATGATACGAAAAATCCAAAAGGGGAAGGTAAAAGCAGGTACAGGCCATTGAGCTCAGAAGTGGCAAGAAAGTAAATGAGAGGCAAGTTGTAATGCAAAAACAACAAGAGGGAAGAAGTATAAAGGAAGATCTTGAGGTTGAGAACGGAAATGAAAAACAGGGAAGAATGGACAATGAGGAATTAGACAATCTTGTTTCTAAAAAAAAATAAGGCCAAGGAGGTGAGAATTGAAGATCTCACCAAAGACAGAGATGAGGAGGAAGAGGTTAGCAACAAGGTAAAGGATTTCTCGACCTTTAAACTAACACCACCTCCATTTCCCTAGAGATTGAAAAAGCAAGAGCAAGAGCATCAATTTAGAAAATTCCTAGATATGCTAAAGCAGCTGCACCTAAACATCTCATTGGTGGAAGCTTTGGAGCAAATGCCCTCATATGTTATGTGCTTGAAAGACATCCTTACAAAGAAAAGGAGGTTGGGTGAATATGAGATGGTCTCCCTAACAAAAGTATGCAGTGCAATATTAAAGAATAAAATTCCTCCAAAGGTAAAAGATCTTGGAACCTTTACTATTCCTATCTCAATAGGAGGAACGGAGTTTGAAAGAGCTCTCTATGACCTTCGAGGCAGCATTAACCTAATGCCTCTATCCATCTATAAGAAAGGAGAAGCAAGGCCAGCCACAATGTCCTTGCAGTTGGCTGATAGATAAATCACTCATCTAAAGGGAAAGATAGAAGACATATTGGTGTAGGTGGATAAACTCATTTTCCCTAGTGATTTCATTATCCTACATTATGAAGCAAACAAAGAGGTGCCTATTATTCTTGGGCACCAATTTCTTGAAACTGGAAGAACTCTTATAGATGTGCAGAAAGAAAAACTCACTATGCGGGTCCATGATCAGCAGGTGACATTCAGTGTTTTTCATGCTATGAGGTGTCCTTCAGAATTAGAGGAGTGTTCTCAAATTCAAATCATTAATGACTTAGTCCAGACAATGTTTGAGAAAAATTACAGTGTGCAACATAATCAGAATTTTGGGGAAATTGAGTTAATTGAGACAAATACGAGGGACAATAATGTTGTAGTAGATGATAGTGTTCATGAAACAATAAGCACTAGGAGGTTTGAACCACTTGAGTTGTCTGAAAAGTAGTCTAACCCTATTACCTTCCCTAATAGAAGCCCTAGAGTTGGAACTAAAGCCTCTACCTAATCACCTCAAATATGCCTATTTGGGGGAGGGAAATACTCTTCCTATAATTATTGCTGCAGGATTGGTCAAGGAGCATGAAAAAGCTTTACTAAATTTGTTGAAGCAGCATAAAGGCGCCATTGGCTAGACCATAGCAGACATAAAGGGGATAAGTCCATCCTAATGCATGCACAAAATCAACTTGGAGGATGGGAACTTTAAATTAGTTGAACAACAAAGGAGAGTCAACCTAGCCATGAAAGAAGTAGTAAGAAAGGAGATTATAAAATGGCTTGATGCAAGCATTATTTACCCCATAGTTGATAGTAATTGGATTAGTCTAGTTCAATGTGTGCCTAAAAGGGAGGAATCACTATAGTAGTCAATGAGGCAAATAAATTGATCCCCACCAGGACTTTTACAAGCTGGAGAGTCTGTATGGACTATAGACGGCGAAATAAAGCTACCAAGAAGGACCATTTTCCATTACCCTTCATTCATCAGATGTTGGATAGATTGGCTGGCCAAGATTTCTATTGTTTTCTTAATGGATACTTTGGATATAACCAGATAACTATAGCACCAGTTAATCAAGAAAATACCACATTCACATGTCCTTATGCCACCTTTGCCTTTAGAAGGATGTCCATTGGACTATGTAATGCACCAACTACTTTTTAAAGGTGCATGATGGCAATATTCTAAGATCTTGTAGAATCTTAAGTATTCATGGAAGATTTTTCAGTATTTGGGGAAGATTTTTCAACATGCTTAAACAATTTAGACAAGGTGAGAGGAAACTAATTTGGTGCTTAATTGGAAAAAAATGTCACTTCATGGTGACTGAGGGCATTGTGCTTGGCCACAAGGTATCCAAGAGAGGACTAGAGGTGGATAGAGATAAAGTGGAGGTAATTTTAAAAATGAAACCCCCTAGCTCAGTGAAAGTAATCAAAAGTTTCTTGGGTCATGCTGGCTTTTACAGAAGGTTCATAAAAGACTTCTCTAAAATTTGCAAGCCACTGTGCAGTTTGCTGGAAGAAAATAGACCATTTCAATTTGGGGAGGGCTGTGAAGAAGCATTTAAAACTCTTCAAAGGGCACTCATTTCAGCACCCATCATGGTAGCCCCTAATTGGGATCTTTCTTTTGAGCTCATGTGTGATGCCGGTGATTTTGCTGTAGAAGCAATGCTTGGACAGAAAAAATAAAAGAGCATTCACTCATTTATTATGCAAGTCACACCCTCAATGAAGCTCAGCTGAAGTATACAACAATAGAGAAAGAACTGCTAGCTGTTGTTTTCGCATTTGAAAAGTTCAAGGCATATTTGATAGGCACTAAGGTTGTGGTGCACATTGACCATGTTGCCCTCAAGTATTTACTGACTACGAAAGATGCCAAGCTCAGGTTAATTAAATGGATATTATTGTTGCAGGAATTTGATGTAGAAATACAAAATAAGGAGGGCACTAAGAATATGATAGCTGACCATTTGTCCCGAATAGAAAAGCCCAAAGACAAGCTAGAGATCAAGGAAAACTTCCCTGATGAGCAATTATTTTCCATTCAAGCAACTCTCTTAAGGAGAACACCATGGTTTGCAGATTTGGCTAACTGTCTGGCAAGTGGAATTCAACCACCAGATTTGACCCCCTTGGCAATGAAAAAGTTTAAACATGGGGCTAAATTTTTCTAGTGGGATGAACCCTACTTGTATAAACAGTGTGTAGATGGAATCTTCAGAAGATGTGTTGCTGAACAAGAGATATCCTCTATTTTAGAACACTGCCACAAGTCCCCATATCGAGACCATTTTGGAGGACAGAGAACAACAGCTAAAGTATTTCAATGTGGATATTATTGGTCTACTGTCTTTAAGGATGCACATTACATGAGAAAAACCTGTGACAAATGCCAACGAATAGGGAATATTGGAAAAATGATGAAATGCCTCTGCAGATGATGATCGAAGTGGAGATCTTTGATATTTGGGGAATAGATTTCATTGGGCCATTTCCTCCTTTTGGGAACCAGTATATTTTTGTAGCATGTGACTATGTATCCAAATGGGTAGAAGCTATAGGATTCTCCCATAATGATGCCAAAACAGTTTTAAAGTTTCTGCATAAGAACATTTTTACAAGATTGGACACCCCTAGAGTTCTCATTAACGATGAAGGGAGTCACTTCATGAATAAGTTGTTATCTAAACTATTGCTCAAATACAATGTCAAACACAAGATAGCCACTACCTATCATCCACAGTCAAATGGCCAAGCTGAAATTTCAAATAGAGAAATTAAAAGAATTTTAGAGAAAGTGGTTAACTCCAATAAGAAAGATAGGGCACTCAAATTAGAAGATTCCCTATGGGCTTACAGAACAAGCTACAAGACTCCTTTAGGGATGTCTTCCTATCAAATTGTTTATGGCAAAACATGTCATTTGTCATTAGAACTGGAGCACAAGGCATTTTAGGCAGTAAAGGAATTAAATTTGGCCACAGATGCTAAAGAAGAATTGAGAAAACTGCAACTGAATAAGTTAGATGAATTGCGCCAATTTTCTTATGAAAATGCCAAGTTATATAAAGAGAAAACTAAAAATTGGCATGATAAGAAAATTCAACCAAAGGTTTTTGTTAAAGGGCAGAACGTTTTGTTATTCAATTCAAGATTGAAATTATTCCCAAGGAAGCTAAAATCAAAATGGTCTAGACGTTTTACTATGCTATAAGTTTTTCCCCATGGAGCAATTTCATTGATGGATGACATGGATGGAAGGGTGTTTAAGGTGAATGGACAGAGAGTGAAGCACTATTATGAAGAGGAATTTAGCAGGCTCATTTCCTCTCAGTCCTTAACAGACCAATCCTGATATATTTTACTGAAGGGGAGGTTAGTTAGTTAATTCCTCCTTTGTTCAGTTTCATTTAGTCTTCATTTAGTTAAGTATTGTGTCTGTTAAGTTCGTTATAGTTTAATTTAGTCTTTTATTATTCAAGTCCAGTTAGTTTAATTTGGGTTATTGTTTGTTTGTTTGTTTTTTTTTTTTTAAAAGAGGAAAATAAAATAGGAACGCAATAGTGAATTCAAATAAAATGGAACGGGAGGATCATGTGTTGGATGTAAGGTAGGATCATTATTTTTGGTGAACTTTTAATGTTTGATTTAGTGTACAGAGGATAGAATTGATTTCTGATAAAGCTGTGAGATTGCAGACTGTGAGAATCGTTGCAGCATTGAAGGCAGATTTGAGGAATCAATTCTCTTAGCCTTTGGGACTTGTACCATATGGGAAATTGGCAGTCAAGCCTTCTGCATGCGAAATTTCTGCTTCAGCATTTTGGGAAATCTCTAAATGCTATGAAAAAGGGAGTAATTTGTTATTTGATTCCCTTTTCAAAACAGAAAGATTTCATTTCCCATTTTCAATTGCATGCAACAGTTTACACAAGAATCATGGAGCATAAATCACAAGTTGGCCTCTATTGCCATTCTATAAATAGGATGCTTCACTTCAGGTATGTTCCATCCTTCTCTTTACGTCATTTAAGAATTGTGTGTCAGCTTCTACTTGTTCCAACCCCCTCCTTCGCAATTTAAGAAAAATTATGGCCCTAAAAATCAGAAATATTTTTAAGGGCAAAAAGAACAAGGCCACTGACTCAAGTTCTCCTCTTGGGAGCCCTCCTCCAGCACCTAGGCACACTAGATCCTCTAAAGGAAAAGCCCCTTAGAGTAGGAGATCGTGCATTTTGAGCCAACTGAACCTGCAATAGAGGAAGAGCCAGAACAGAATGTTATATCACCAAAAGCAAAAACCAAAAGTAGGAAATCTAAAGGGAAGAAACCATTGGTCTAAGAGCAGATAGAAGTGGAGCAGATTGAGAAGTTTGTAGCTGATGGGGCTCAAGAGAGGTACGGGCAATTGAGAAAGGGAAAATTCCTAATGGAAATCGAATTTGAGATGCCTTTATAGGACTTGCCAACAGCCTTCTCTTCAATAGTGGTGCATCACAATTGGAACACCTTCAGTGCCAAGCCAGGTCCTGTCTTCCCTGATCTGGTAAGAGAGTTTTATGCCAATATTGATGCCAATGAAAGTTTTCAACTAGTGGTGAGAGGAAAGATTATTGATTGGTCCCTAGAGGTTGTGAATGCACTTTGCAACCTTCCTAACTTTCTAAGGGTAGCATGCAATACTTTAGTAAGGGAGATTAATGAGGAACAACTCAATATTTCCTTGCGAGCAGTAGGTATGAAAGGAGCTCAATGGAGTATCTCCAAGGAATGCAAAAAAACTCTCCCTGGAGCGCATTTAAAATCAACAGCCAACCTTTGGCTCTATTTTATCAAGCACAGAATCCTACCAACCACACATGATTTTAGTCTCTCAACTAAGAGAATTGTCCTTATTTCTACCATCATTGAAGGGATTGGGATAGATGTAGGTGAATTCATCTCCCCTCAGATTTATAGTTGCTCTAGGAAGATCACTAGGAAACTATTTTTCTCAAGCACAATAACAACCCTTTGCCGTAAAGCTGGAGTACCTTTGGGAGAACATGAAGAGCCTTGGGAGGAGAAAAGAGGCATTAAGCATGTGGGACTAGCAAGATTGACAAGGGAGGAGGGCAGAAGGAGATGCATCAATGTGTTGTCTAGAATCAACACTTTGATGGATCAGCAGACCACTTTGCTGCAATGTATGAACCATTCTGAATCTCAGCAACACACCAACTAAGATAATGCCCATACCAGGGATGTAGCAATTAGGATGGTCATGCAAGTCAATTTCCAGCATCTTTATCCTCCATTCCCTTGCTTTCGCAATGAGGTGTTGACCACGTGAAAACCTGCTGAAAATCTAGATGATGAAAATGCTGATTAAGGGAGGGTCCTGAATCTTGTATCTCTTCACTTCTTTATGTGTTTGTGTTATAGGTTAGTTGTGTTATGTGTGTAAGGCCTGTTGGCGTAGGCCAATCTTGTCTTCCTGCTATTTCTATTGCCTGTTTTATTTTACTATTTTCTTGCTGCATATCCTGGCTTCTCTCAATCATGCTCTATCTACTTTTATAAATTATGAAAGTCCCCTATCTACCCCTGCTAACCTTATCATTATGTACTGTTGCTTCTGCTCTTCAATGAAATAGTTATATTGATGCTTCTCTCTAAATCTTACTGTATTGATCTCTTTTGGAACAAGTGATTTGGTTGAGTTGGCTAGTGTCCTTAGGCATGTTTCTCTTAGCCCAAGCAACCCAACCTTGTTAATTCAAAATGTTCCATCTGTTATGGAGTCAACTGTAGCTAAGAATTATAGAACTCTTATCAGTTAGAGGATCTTCCACGAGAAATTTATCCTATAGTATGAGTAGTTTGAGGGCTGCGTGAGGTGTTTTCCTTCAACAACTATTGTGTGGCAGAATGCTTTAGCCTTTCAGAACCTTGGTTCATTGAGGACAATTAACTCTTTAAGTTTGGGGGTATGGCTAGCCATTTTGAGTATACTCCTCCTTTCTTGTTGAAAGTGATTGTTCACCTAGATAGATAGACTGTCTACAAAATTAATCCAACATATCTTGATAAGTAATCTCAAAATGAGCAGGGCTAGTATACTCCTCCTTTCTTGTTGAAAGTGAGTATGCACCTACATAGATAGGTTGTCTACAAAATTAATTTCACATATCTTGATAAGGTATTCTCACCCATTGAGAAAAAAAAGGAGAAAAAGCCAACGGTAGAGCCAAATAAAGGGAAATAACTATGCATTGCAAACTCCAACCGTAATAAAGTCCAAAGGGCTATCCAATGTACTAGCCCGCTCTAAGCACAGAAAAAAAAAGCAAAAATAAAATGCCATAAGCCATAATAAAATTTCATTGTATGAGGTAAAATAGAGTTGTAAGAAAGCTAGAGCATAAAAAACTCAGTGTGCTGTTGCTGTAGGTTGCACAAAGGATCTGTGATATGAGTCTCCCTCAAATGAAAACTACAATAGAAGAAATTCCCAAAGGAGGTTGAATCAAATAGACAGCTAGTCTATTTTTCTTGGAAAAAGGTTCATGCAATTGGATGGAAGTGGAGAGTGAAAAAATTGTGTGGTGAAAGGTTTAGAAAGGAGTGCCTAAATATGTCTTTGTCGAGTCTGACTAAGTAAGTTTAGTACAAAAGAGATCAGTAGGAGTAGTTTGAAAAGAAATCTAACCATTACTCAGGGATGAGTAATGGTTTAAGTTTGGGGGTTTCTTAACTCTTAGAATAAGAGTTGGGTGTATTTTGAGTGCATTCTAAGTTATGAATGACCTTTTGATATCCTTTGAGCTTAAAATATGATGTTTATCACTTGTATTTACCTTTGAGTTAATGAATTGATGATGATTGTGTTAATGGTTAAGTGAATAAACTTTAAAGAAATATACGACTGATCTATATTAAAATGTCAATTTTGCTGCAGCATTCTGGTTGCCATAAGAAATTCCTGCTGCATTATTGAGCTAGAAGAAAAGGGTAGTGACATGGAACTTCATTAATTGAGCTGGCATTTGGCACATGATTCAGCAGAAAGAACCATTGAGAGAAAGCACCATGTGGATTAATTGGCCAATTCAACCCTTCTTTGTTGCCCAAGTGGATAAGATGGAGAGAGAAGGATAAAAGAAGGGGTAGAGCCCCGCATTTACGAAAGCCATAATCATTCTTCTATTTTGGGAGAAGGGGACAAAGAAATTTAGAGAGCTTTTGAAGAAGATATTGCTGAAGAAGGAAAGGAAGAGAAGAAGAATCTTTTTGGGGAAGACACTTTTGTAAAGGTCTTCCTCTTTCTCCCCCTCGACATCTTCTGTCTCATTCTCTTATCTTTATTTTTAGTTAAAGTTAAACGTCATTTCTTTTGTAATCTTTTAAGTATTCAGACCTTATAAATTCTCTAAGCATGTTTATGTTAACTTTTGTTAGTTGTTTTTCCTCACACTCGAGTATGGACTAAATAACCCAAGCAAGGGTTACAAAATTGACTTTGCCGGTTTGTTTTGGGGTTGTACAACAACTTTTAGCTGATCTCTTTACGGAGTTTTATTGATTTTATTTTGATGATCATGTTGCATAGATTGACCTTTACAATTTGTCTTTTAATATGAACTTGGAAAAGGAAGTATTAATAGAACCCCTTAACACTCCCATTAGTTAAATCTATTTTATGGATTTGTGAGTGAGTTAGGAGTAACCTCTCCCTAATGCACTACAAAGAACATGAGATCTTAAAGGAACTAAGGACATGGAATGGATTTAGAAGTATAGCTTTGGAAGAGGCATAAGAAGTTCTTTGTGGTATTAAGGCACTGATAGAATTGCTACAACATCCCTTAGCAGACAACAATTGAATTCCCTAACCTGATCCTGTTTTTATTAATTTGCATAAAAAAATTACCCTTGAATTTCGTCAAGAATTTTCTTGTTAATTTTTCTTTAGCTTATTTTTGGCCTTTTAACAATCTAAAGTTTGGTTACCATTATTCTTCTAAACAACAGCTTTTGAGGATTAATTTTGTTAATGTATCCCTGTGGATCAGCCTTGTTTACTACAACTTCGGAGTGTACACTTGTACTTTGTGAGTCTCAACAGTGCGCACACATCGGTTTATAGCAGATCGAGGATAGCAGGGAAGATCATGTAGAGTTCCAACGATCTGTCGCCTTTGGGATGCCCAAAGGTAAGTTTTCAAAAATTATTTTTTATAAAATTCTTTTAATCAAAAGTAGCCATTGTGATCCGTATTTTCTAATGAATGCGCCCGCTACCACTGCGTCGAGTTTCGCATCAGGTCTTATAATTTGTATCCGAGTGGTCTTTGGCACTTTTGATTTTAAAGGTTGGTGGGGATTTTTCTTAGACAAGTGTTTTCTTAGTTTTATTCTCACACACACACATGCACACACACACCCACGCACACACCCACACACACACATATATATATATATGAGATATGTTTGTGTTTGTTGGTTTGCAAATTGACTGTTTAGGCATATTTGACATTAGAATTTTATTTGACTAGATCAAATGTTGAACCCATGAGGGTTAGGATTTTGTGCAAAACCAAGCATAACACAACTCTGGTTAAAGGTATATATCCCTGACCAAGAGGTATGTGTTCAAATCTTCGTACCCTACATGTTGTTGAACTAAAAAAAAAGGGTTAGGATTTGTTGCATCTTTTCTTTTTTTCTTGTAATTGGGAGAATGGATGGTTTGAGAGGTTTTTCTTCAAAAAAAGTAAAAAAAAAAAAAAATGTAGAGAAAGGAAATTTACCACAATCGGCGAATAGAAAGAAATTAAGGAAGCTACTCCTTGTCTTTTTTTTCTTCAGGATGGTCGCAAAGTCGTCCATTTGCCGGCGCTAGAAAGAATTCCAAAAAGAATTTCTTGTAATCATCGTTCCCATTTGAAATCATTGGTTACTTAATTGATTTTTTTTGTCGATGGAATTGTTTCAGCGGTGGTGGAGTGCTTTTAGGGAAGTGATTTGTTGTATTTTCCAGCGTAATGGTGCTATGATCGGTGTTGAGCTTCTTGATGGCAATGGCGACAACGACTGCTCATTTTACGAAAGAGAAAAAAATAGGGATGTG
This sequence comes from Telfairia occidentalis, assembly GCA_026257165.2. Lineage (NCBI taxonomy): Eukaryota > Viridiplantae > Streptophyta > Magnoliopsida > Cucurbitales > Cucurbitaceae > Telfairia > Telfairia occidentalis. The sequence continues at coordinate 1,989,814 of JAOANK020000066.1, read as the reverse complement.
GAAACCTAATTCTTGTGGATCTCGAAGAAAGAGAAGGAATTGAAGACCAAGATATGTCTTGGTTATTAAATTATGTAATTTAATTTTATTTTCAATTTCTTTGGGTCTGCCAAATTTGCCAGTCACATTTTCTTTTATTATTTACTATTATATGTTTGATATAGTTTTAAATATTTATGATATGCATGTGATGTTTATGTTATTTTGCATGTGACACATATTTTTCAATTATATTGCATAGTGTATGTCATGTAGTTTTATTCTAAATTTCCAACATTGGTTATGCATTCACGCAATTTTAAAATAATTGTTATTTCACTTGTACAAATTAGATTTTTAATGTTGGACATTGCCCAAGATTAAATACTTTTGATGTTCGATGCACGAGTGTCATAGTAAGTTATTGAAGGAAGTATAAACATGTTAGCACAACGGAATAGGATCAATTGCACTCAAATAAGCTCAATTAAATGGATAAACTCATGCTTTTTAAGAGGAAAAACCAGAGAACAAGAACACATACCTTTGATGCACGAATTCTCCTTGGTTTCTCCTTGAATCTGAACACGAACACCTCCTGGACCACCACTAGAGTCTTCTCAGCTATTCTTCGGCCTTAGAACGGGATGATGGGATCCTTTGATGTGGTGAATTTGGGAGAGAATAGGTGAAGGATGATTTTGTTCAACTCATGAACACCAACCTTTTTTGGAGAAAATTGAGAGGTTCAACCAACCATTGTTATGCACAAATTTGATCCCCTTATAAAGGAGATTTCATGCACAACTTCATCCCAATTTGACACTTCAAATGGTGATGAATCAAATGGGGAAGAGGTGGCAATTGGAGATGGAAAACTTGGATGAAAATGGATTTTCACCAAAATCCATTTTCTTCTTTTTCTTTTATTATTACTTTTTTTTCCATTTTGATTTTCTAATTTCAAAAATTAAAAATTAAAATTAAATAAAAAACTATTTTTAATTTAATTTTTAATTATTTTAATATCAAATATAAAAATAATATTATTTTGCCACCGATCCTAGTTTTCGAAAAAACTGTTTTTCCGAATATGAATCTCTATTCATATATACAACATTTAAATCTCATTTAAATGCTATTTTCATCTCCCTTTCATTGTTTAATTTGCAATCAAACATTACGAGGCTAAATATATCACATATATTTAATGTCCATTCCATAAACTGAATTTGAACACATCAAATTCATTTACTACACTATTCTAAGGTTTTATCCGATGTGAGCTAGCCAAGGGACCTAATGGTCCTATAGATCATGAGCTCTAATGATACGAGATTAGCCGATTAAAGTCTTTAACCTAGCTAACCAACATTCGTTAACTAATGGGTCACTCCACTAAAGCCCGTAACTGCACTCTCCACATGAATGATTTACGATCATATCGTTTGTATCATATACAAAGCCGGCGGCGTTCCATAGTGTCCTCATGAGAAGGTACCTAGCCTAATTCGTATACTATGGACCGTTTTGGCTATTTACTTAAACTCGATCCACTTTTATGTCTCCACATAAAGTTTAAGTATTCATGTTATAGCCATGGGTTCTTAGTTTATTGGATTTATAGAGTTATAATTAATTCAATAGCAACTTTACTGAATAACTTCAATAACTACTATATTGATGATAGAATATATTTACATGCCATTGAGTTTTAGAACATAAAAACCCAATAAACTCCCACTTGGACTGAAACTCTAGTGGCGTACAATGTTGTTGAGCTAAAGAGAGAAAATAATAAATACAATAAACAAGGGAATCTCATACCCCAGATTTTCTCCCACTTGCCCTAGTTATAAAACTCGAAGTCCCAGACTCTTCATATGACCCTTGAACACTTTAGTCGAGAGGGCCTTCATAAATGGATCAACAATGTTATTCTCTGACGCTATCTGTCGTACAGTAACGTCGCCTCGCTATACAATCTCTTGAATGAGATGGTAGTTCTGTTGGATGTGCTTTCCACATTTATGGCTACGAGGTTCTTTAGAATTGGCAACGACACTGCTGTTATCACAATGGAGAATGACTGGCAGGTGCATATTTGGAACAACTTCCAAATTAGTCAAGAACTTCCTGAGCCACACAGCTTCCTTTGTCGCTTCACAAGCAGCAACATACTCGGCTTCTTGGTGAAGTCAGTAATATAGCTTTGCTTAATACTCTGCCATACTATTGCTCCTCCATTTAGAGTGAACACGGATCCTGAAGTAGATTTCCTAGAATCTATATCGGTCTAAAAATCCAAGTCAGTGTATCCCGTAAGAATCAAATCCTTACTTCCATACATAAGCGCATAGTTCCTCGTTTTCATAAGATACTTGAGAATATTCTTCACCCTAGTCCAATGATCATATGTAGGGTTCGACTAGTATCTACTTATAATCCCTACTGCATAGCATATGTCAGGTCGTGTACACAGCATGGCATACATCAAACTCCCAACCACTGATGCATAGGGAACCCGTCTCCTATCCTCAACTTCTTGAGGTGTCTTAGGACACTGTTCCTTAGACAGATGAACTCCATGCCTGAAAGGAAATAGCCTCCGATTGGAATTCTGCATCTTATATCTAGACAACATCTTGTCAATATACGATCCTTGAGACATGGCTAACGTTTGTTCTTACGATTCTGAACAATTTGGATTCCAAGAACAAATTGAGCCTCTCCCAAATCTTTGGAATTGGGTCGATAGCCACTGCTTTATGTCAGTAAGAAATCCTTTCTCATTCCCAATGAGAAGGATATCGTCT
>JAOANK020000066.1:1943935-1956556 GCA_026257165.2 Telfairia occidentalis | reverse complement strand
TGATTTTTCTTAAGTCTACTTAGTACTTAAATTATGTTTAGGCCTATCAAGATTTATGATTAATAAGTAATTATTTTAAAAAAATTGTAGTACAGATTATACTTTTATGATTAATAAGTAATTAGATTTATCATTGAATTCTTAGAATTGAGTAGCTAGTTAGTTGAGATCGAAAAATCAAGTACAAACCAATTTAAAACTAACTCTAGAGACCAGTGTCATTGTTTAGAGTGCTTTGATTTGAAAACAAAGGTTCAGTGAAAGCAGATTTAGAAATTAAATGGTAGTAAATTTGCAATTGAGGCAATTGCCAATTGGAACATTCAATCAATATTATAATTTGATTATATAAAAATAGGTCGTGTTTGGCTGGTGGAGAAAAAACATAACCTTTCAAGTGCAAAGTGGGGCAATTTTTATGGTTGGGATTTCCTCAAGGTTGGATAACTTATCCCTTTCAAAGGAATTATAAATTACAAAACAAAAAGAAATTACTTGCCAGTTACCAGAATACCCCTTTGGTAATTCATTGAAGGTCTTAACTTTTTATCTCTATTTTTTTTTTTCTTTGATTAGATTGTAAAAGTAAAATTTGTACCATTAGATAGAACCTAAGGTCAAAAATATTTATATTTAAATTGGATAGACTTTGTCAATTAAGTCATTATCAATGAATATTATAAAATTATTTTTCATAAAACAACAATTTAGCATGTCAATGAACAAAAAAAATAATTATTAGTTTGCATTAAATAATTGTTTCATGAATTTGTCCTCTTTTTTTCTTCTAGGACTTGTAAATTTCTTCTTTTTAAAATGATATATTTCGGATTTTCCAGTCAAAAGTTCTTCCATTATGAAGTTCATTTAAAACCCTTGCGAGAGCTAGAAACAACCACAGGTTACTATTTTCTTGTTTTAGATAAATTTATTCTTAGTGTTTTATTTCAGGTTTAAATCTTATTTTAGTCCTTGAATTTTTAAGTTTGTTTCATTTTGGTCTCGAAACTTTTAAAATGTCCATTTTGGTTCTTAAAATTTCAAACTTTTCTATTTTAGTTCTTGAACTTTCACAATGTTCGTTTTGGTCGTTGAAATTTCAAAAAGTAATTATTTTTATTTTTATCTTTATTTTGTTTTCAATAAATTAATGATATAGCTTTAAATATATGAATAAGTATATTAATGTGAGTATGTATTTAAATCATATAAGTTGAAGACAAGCTTCAAACAAACAAATATTAGATGATAAAATTTTATACCAAAGACCAAAATGATTGTTTGTGATAATTTCAGATACCAAAATGAATATTTTGAAAATGAAATTTAAACCTTTATTTTGTTTTGCCAATGCATCGCAACATTTTCCCTTTAGATTTATACTTATATTATAAGTTTCAACTGACAAGTTTTGATGTTGTGCCAATAGGTGGGAATGATCCTAAGAAAACACACCTAATAGTAGGTATGAATTACTTGTTAGATACATGTATGTTGATGTAATTACATCTTTGATAACTTGAATTTCTGAGCACAAAAAGGGATATACTTATAATTTATGCTCATTTGTTTTATCTCTGGTCAGGGCTTTCAATTGCTGGGGCAGTTGTATTAGGCCTATGCCTAGGCTGCTGTGTCTTCTATATTACACAACAAAAGAAGAAACATCTTATGAAGTTGAAAAGCAAAGATTTTACTTCTCCTTCTTCAAGTGCAAGTGCAGGCATTTCATCTCCCTCTACTTTTCTCTCTCAGAGCATCCCTTCCTATCCTTATTCAAGATCTGATCTTGCGAAGGGCAGCTCCTACTTTGGAGCTCAAGTGTTTACCTCTGCTGAACTTGAGGAAGCAACTCATAATTTTGACCCTTCAAGGGAGCTTGGAGATGGAGGTTATGGTACTGTTTACTTTGGTAAGCACATAAAATTTGTATCGTCTCTATTTACAAACTCCGTTCTTAAGAGCTTCATATTGAACATTAGAATTGAGTTATAATTGAGTTTATGAATAGCCTAGACCAAAAAGTAAGAATGTACTAACATTATTCAAAAGTTAGGGTTTAGTTGTATAGTGTTTTTGGTGCGAGAACTTTCCTCTTCCTTATATAAGGAGATTTACTTGGATTTAGGAGGAAATCCTAAAAGGGAAAGGATATCACAACCCTTTGAGTTGGGTCTCAGAAGTGCTTGATCTGAATCTTTATTATATTGTAGGAACTCTCAAGGATGGACGGATCATTGCAGTAAAGCGGTTGTATGAAAACAATTATAAACGCGTCGAGCAGTTCATGAATGAAGTGGAGATTTTATCACGATTGCAACACCCAAATCTTGTGAAGCTTTATGGATGCACATCAAGACACAGTCAAGAACTCCTCTTAGTATATGAATACATTCCCAATGGAACAGTGGCCGACCATGTTCATGGAAGACGAGCAAATTCAGGTTTGCTCACTTGGTCTGTTCGCCTAAAGATTGCCATAGAGACTGCTACTGCACTGGCTTACCTCCATCGCAAAGACATCATTCATCGTGATGTCAAAACCAATAACATTCTCCTACACAACAACTTCAAAGTGAAAGTAGCTGATTTTGGTCTCTCACGCTTGTTTCCCCTTGATGTTACTCATGTTTCAACTGCTCCACAGGGAACACCAGGCTATGTTGATCCAGAATATTATCAGTGCTACCAACTTACCGACAAGAGCGACGTGTATAGCTTTGGAGTCGTTTTGGTTGAGCTTATATCGTCACTTCAAGCAGTTGACATCAACAGGAAAAGAACTGATATTAATCTCTTCAATATGGCTATTGACAGAATTCAAAATCATGCGTTACTTGATTTGGTAGATCCAGATCTTGGGTTTGAGAGGGATTATGCTGTAAGATCTATGATAACATCAGTGGCCGAGTTGGCTTTTCGATGTCTTCAACAGGCACGAGATCTGAGACCTTCTATGGATGAAGTGGTGGAAGTTCTTAGAGAAATAGAGAATGAACAATTGGCTGCTCACAAAACCGAAGTGTTAGATGTAGCCTCTGATAATGTACGGCTTTTAAAGAATACATCATCTCTACTTTCACCAGATTCTGAACTCGTCACAGATAAATGGGTTAGAAACTCTACTTTAGCTTCATCTACAACTTCATTCCTTTTCTTTTCTCTTCTCTTCTTTGCTTAACTTGAAATTACCATATGTTTCTCTGCGATATTCAATTATATGCTGAGTTTTACTATATTTTTCATTCCTGTGGGTAGCTTTTTTCATTGTTGATTAGAAATGAAAAAGTCTTAGCAATGAAAGTTTGACTGAGTGCATTTTTTTTCATTGTTTTGGTATATATATCCAACTTCTTTTCTTTACTGTCTAACTTTGATGATTCATCTTCTTTAATTGAACAGATGAAGGGTTTGAACAGAACAACTTAACGTCGCCAATACCATTAACATACTTGTTCTTGAATGTGTTCTACCACTAGCGATGGAGAAATAAAATGTTGTTGTTGTTCGATCGAAGAAACTATTCAAAACGAATTGGAAGGCTGTTTTTGAAGGTAATTAGTTCATTTTCATTTTTCATATATATATATATACCTGTAAATGATGAGATAGTTTTATGTTGGTTCTTACCTTTGTACATTTAGGTTTAATTTTCCCATTAGTTAGATGATAGAAAATAGTGATGTAAATGTTATGTTGAGATTACTTATGGTATTAAGCTTGAGATTATATAAATCATCAACTTTTACAATAGTAGTAGATGTGTTTTATCTACTAGATTATTTTCAAGTTGACACCAAACAAAATCTGTCCACAAAAACTTAAATTTCTATAATCCATTTCTTCTGCGTACACAAATTACATATATAAATATAAATTTTAACATCTCGAAGTTTCAACATTATTCCATCAAATGCTTGTCACCCCAATCTTATTAGAGTATATTAAACTTTTTGAATTTGAGAGGATGATTTAATATGATATGAATATAAATGTCCTAAATTCAAATTTGTGGAATATTATTTCTTTCACACGCATTTCATGTTAATAGGTCATATAGAGCTCCACAAATCAAACTTAATATTCAATCCTACTTAAGAAGGGGGTGACGTGTTAAAAATATATTAAATTATAATAATTATATAGATTTGAAATTGAAACAAAACCATAGTCATGTTTCTTTTTATATTTCAATTTCAAATTTTATTTTTTGAGGACGAAGAGATCCAGTGGAATGGAATGAAACCAAGTAAACTATTTTAATACGAGCAAATCCATATCAAACTTATAACGTTAACAAATAAAATAATAATTATAAATTATAAATTTACAAACCAAACATACCTAGATTCAAATTTCTATTACTTATTTATTTTTATAATCTAAATACATATTACACAAATTTAAGACTTGTTGTTTTTTTTATAACTTATTCCATTTGCAACATTATTTTTCTATAACTCATTCCTTCAAAATCTTTATAACTTACAGATATTTCAATAACTTTTGTCTTTGATAACTTTTTTATTTTTCGTTTTAAAAAATCTTCCCAAAATTCTAATAAATTTTAAAAACAATAAAATTTAGCTTCTTGTTTTTTATTTTTTGTTCCTAATTTCTTGGTTTTTTGAACATATAAATAAAAACATTATTTTACTATTCATAAGTATGCACAACAAAAATTTTACAATAAAACATAATTTTTTTTAAATATTTTATCTTTTAAAAAACTGTCTTTCATGAATAAACATAATTTTTTAATTTAAAATTTTAGATTAAACTACGAGAAATAATTACCAAAATCTTTCTTTAATAACAAAAAAAAAAACAAAGAAACAAGAAATAATTAAGCTACAAGTTTTTGTTTATTTGTTTTTAGCCAATAGGAAACAATAAAAGGAAAAGACAAAAAGAAGAAAGAAATCGGAACGTTATGAATCTGACCGCAGTTTGTTGAAGGAAATTAAAACATTGAGAGTACGAAATAGGCTGAGGGGGCAGAAAGTGGGCGAGTGGTGAAAGGGCGCGTGGGAATAGAAGATTAGGTCAATATGATGATTGTAGAAGAAGAATTTAAGGTGATGGAAAGGCATCTTTTTGGTCCCCACAACCCCACTTCTCTATGTCTGCCACGTATTTACAATTTTGTTTTAGTTTAATAATATAGATTCACGTAAAAATTACTTCTAACATTTTAATAAAAAATATATTTTAACACGTTGAATTATATTCATATTTGATTTACGTTTATAGTGGATATAGAAATAATAATGAAAGTACGAGTTCTAATATAGGTAAATTAGTAGAAATAGAAATGACTTAATTAGAATAGAAAGTCCTAAGGGTTTCAACTTCTAAATTGTTATGTTTGTAAAATAACTTGTTGGTGTGATTGTTGTATTTGTTGAGTTAAACGTTTTTTAATGCATTTATACAAGCCCTACTCTACATATTATGGTTAATGAAATGTTTTTATATTTGTGCTTTTTATTAAACTTTTTGAGGGTATTCTGCCAATCATCCTGTTGATGTAAGAGTACAAAATTAAAAACGTTAAGACATTTAAATAATTAGGACTAATTGAAATAAAAAACACAAACTTAAACATATATTTAAGTCAATTAAAGATAAAATCGAGTATAATTTAACTAGTTAATTAAGTAAAATAAAAAAAGTGCCCGGGTGGGGTCCACGGAGAAAATAATGAGGCATGTGGGACCCACGCTATTCCGTTTAAGATAACGAGATACCATGAATCTTAATACAGATGCGATGTGGCAGATAAAATCCTTCTGTCTCTCTCGCTGCTTTCTCTTAAAGCAACTTCAAATACTCAAGATTTGACGAAGTTAGTATAAGAAGTTTTTAGGTTCGATTTACATATTGCCCCACGCACCGCTGCGTCCTACCACGCGCCGCCTACGGCCACCCTTCCCCTCTTTACTTTTCCTCTTACTTTCTCACTTTCTCACTTTCTCTTTCTTTGCGTTCCACCTTGGCTCCACTGTTCCTTTTTTTTGGGATGAGTGGAGAAAAATCCTACTTCCCCTCTCACCCTCTTTGCAGCTCTCTTTCTATCTTCTCTTCTCTTTCCCTTTCTATGATCTGCAGCTTAAGATCTGAGTCGGGTTTTGCTTTCGGGTGCGAATTTTGAAGGAGAGGGGCTATTCGGGGCTTTATGATTCCGAGGCCTCTGATGAGAAGAGCAAGATGGGGGGCGTCACTTCTTCAATCGCCGCTAAATTCGCCTTCTTCCCGCCCACTCCGCCGTCCTACACTGTAATCCCGGACGAATCCCGCGATGGCAGCCTCTACATTCCCGAGATTCCCAGACGAGACGACGTCGATGTTCTTCGTCTTCGGACTCGTCGAGGGAATGATATTGTGGCTGTCCATGTCAAACACCCCAAGGCTTCGGGTACTCTGCTTTATTCCCATGGGAATGCTGCTGATTTGGGCCAGATGTTTGAGCTTTTTGTTGAATTGAGCGTCCGGCTTCGTGTTAATCTTATGGGGTAACTTTCCTTATTTCTTATGCTTGTTTTTGTTGAAACTAGCAGCATCTAGGGCGTTTTCCCCCCGCTAAATTCTGTTACTTCTAATTTGGGTACTGCTTATTTTAGCAAATTTTTCCTTACTATTTAAATGAATTCCTTTCCCTTCTTAATTTGGAAGCGGCAGTTTATTTATGGTAGAGATTTGATAGGACTTTAACTTCAGTTCAAATTTTATCGGAATGGTACGCTAACAAAGATTTGTATTCATGGTCGTTTTGATATGACTTCAAATTTTATTAGGAATCGATGCACAAGCAAAAACATATTTGCAAATTTCACTCGGTAGTTATTTGAGCCACATTTGGAGTATTTGTATGAGAACTATTTACGATTTCATGAGTTCCAATTATTTTGATAACTGTGTGAAGCTGTTTTTATTACTTCATCTTCAAATCATTCCCCTTAGAGAACTCTATGGGTGGGAGAGTTATATGTGTACTTCTAATTTTAAATAATGCCCTCTTAGAAATCAAACCATTAAACTGATTGCCTCTGCTTGGTTTTTCTCCATGGAAGTGGGGGAAATGGGATGGGACAAAGGCATTAATAGGCAGAAGATGAAAACATGGAAGAGCTGATTTTTCCCAACTATACTTCAGAAGCAGAGTCGTTAAATGAATATTTATGCATCCTCTCTATTTTCTTTTACATTGGGTATCACACGATGGTGTCACTAAGCAATGTGCGTGAACGTGGATTCCATAGTAGTATTTCTTATCTTACCATTCTTGAACTTTATGCATCATTTGGTTTTCTCTGTCTGCAACCAGAGGCTCTTTTTGTAATTTTCATATTTGAGGTTTCTTTTGCTTGCATGACCTTTGCTTTTGTAGTCTCATTCATCTTAATGAAAGTTGGTTTCTTATTTTAAAAAAATGATATGAGTAGGAAGTAACTTCTACCTTGTGAGACCTTTTCTGCTAATTACACATGAACACAGTGATGAACATCTTTTTACCATTTGTAACTGTTGAAACTGCTACATTTATTGTACCAAAAATTTTAACCTGCATCTAATTGCAGATTTTTTTTTTATAAGAAACGGTTCATGATTCTTTATTTTGCAGAATTGGTTCATGATTCTTTATTTTGAATTTTATGTAGGTATGATTATTCTGGCTATGGACAATCAACTGGAAAGGTAGGATGCCTTTTTCTTTATCTTTCTAGTTTGCAAATTTATATGAGTATTGCCTATTTTAATGTCCAGTTATTTTGGATTTCTCTTTCTAAGAATGTAGCATAGCAAGAAATGAAATAATTCCATGATATTGTGTTTCAATATTTATACATATGTATTTTTCAAGCTTTGGTGTTCGCTTATATTAGGTATATGCATTTGTGTGCATTGAGGACATATTAGTCAACTTCTCATCGTCTGAAATGCGGACTGTAGGTGTGTATCTCTAGTGAAGTGCAAATATTTTATTATTATTCTTATTATTCTTCTTTCTTATTTCTCATAGTTATAAGGAAAATGGAACTTTGTATTAGAAAAACAAAGTTCACGGAAGAAGGGGGAAGGAGTTAAAGACATCACCCAAGGCCAAATGAAGTATGAGCTACGTAAAAGCTCTCTAGTTGCTAAATATAATAGAAATAGTGTAATTTCAAGCCAGTAGCCACGGCCTATCTATAGGGATGAAAAGCCTATGAGGTTTTTGTTTTTGCATTTGTCAAGGGGCAGATGAGGAAGCCTGGAACATACAGTTTAAAGAAAAGTGAAAAACTAATGGTTGGTTATAGTGGTAGAAGATCCTTTAGATTCAACTGTAGAGTCATTTCCTCAGAACTTACCTAGACATTAAATACACTACCAGTTCTTTGTCTATCAAAACCTGTTCTTGTAAGGATGTGTAAAGTGTTAATTTAACATTCAATTATAAATATCTGCATAATTAAAACTAAGGAGTTGCAGAAAAGACAAAGTTAATAGTACATGTAATGCCATTCAACTCAATTAACAGTTAACACTAGTCAAATGGTCAATTTTTCCCACGATCCACACATGCCTAGATGGGAAGAAACTTTTGTTGTTTTTATTTCATTCAAATTTTATTAGTTTCTCTTCCAGATAACAATATATTTCAATTCTTCTACCTTAACTCTTGCCTCCATTTTCTTATCTTTTCCTCCCCCGTTTCTGTTTCAGACACATTTGCGTTTCTCATCTTTCTATCAGGCTATTGTATATCTTTAAAGCAGCTATCCGACCCTTGTCTTCATGGCTTTTTTCTCCATGGCCCATGAACACTATGAATGTCTTGATATTTCTGTAGAAGCCTCCAAGTAGTCATAAATCCTCAACCATTACGGGTTTTGGCATTTCTCTGTCTTAATTGGGTAATGTAATTGAAAAACTAGTTGAAGACTGGGTCTCCCTCACCCCCTCTATGGATCACATCTATATGTTTTTGTCTGATTTACTGGTATGGCAGTGTGAGCCGTTTAAAATCAATTATTCTAGAGCGACACATCCAAAAATTTGAAAATAAAAAATATAAGCATTACAACCTCTCAGCGAACCAAAAATCGATCAATGGTCCTTTTATTATGATAACAAATGCCTTGGTGGGTGGCTGATGCTCTAAGTTTTGAAGGACCTTCCTCTTACAAGAGGAAGAAAAGTAATCTAGCACCTCCATGAAGTTCTCCCCTGAAATTTGCAATGAAGCCAATCCCAAACAATGTGAAAAGCCAGCCTGTACTGGATATCACAGTAAATAGATACCAGACCAGGTGATACGGTTCCCTGGAGAACCTGATTGCACAGATTATATTTCCGATGGATACACATTGCATTCTCTAAACGAGGCTTTAAATTCATTTCTAAGGAAACTCCAAAGTTATAATGGATTCTACTTTGTTCACTGCAAAATTTAGTTCTCATATCTTCATGAGAAATGACATATTTTTTTTCGAAGTATCTATACAACTTTAAAAGACTTCCCACGGATTAGTTAATGAGGCATGATACCATGGATATTTAAAGAAAAAAAAGTGAAGTGTCCCGCTCACTTTCTATTTTTTATAGGATCAACAATCTTCTTAGGGAACAGGGCTTGACTTAATCCTAGAATTTAAGAAACAGTCTATAAACAGGCTCGTAATTAGTACATGATTGCAACAGAAATTGAAGTTTGTTTAAATAAAAATCTGCTTCTGAATTAACTTAAGTTCATCAATTGTAGTTGTTTAATACTATTATGGTAGATATTTTCATATTGTTAATTGAATAAGAGATCTCGATTAACTATATTACCAATGTTGCAAATTTATTTTAGCCATGTGAGCTGTGCACGCTTGCTTGAGCATTATTCTTACCGGTGCAAACCTTGATAGTTACTGCTTTGGAAATACATTCTTACCTATCAATTTGCCAAATAATATATTGCTCCGATTTGAAAATATCTTGTTAATGAAATGGAAGTGTGAAATTATTTGTAGCATTGCATCTCAATAATGCTTCCTGTAAGTTGTACTAGGTTATTCAGCTATGTATACTATGCTGAATCAAAAGAGGTTTATCTGGAAGTACCATAAATTCTAAAGAGGTTCATCAAAAGACATTGTTGATTGGAATAGTTTAGAGGTCCACCAGAACTGGATAATTTGGATAGAAAATTTGCAAATCTAAAACATTATACCTGTGTAGTCTGACTCTGCTTTAGCTTTGGTTATTCACTGGAATTATCATTTTGATGACTGCTGAGTTTTACTCTTCAATAATCATTGAAAAGTAACATTCTATTCTCTTTTCCTTTGAAACAGCCAACTGAATATAACACGTACGCAGACATCGATGCTGCATATAAATGCCTCAAGGATAAGTATGGTGTAAATGACGAACAACTAATATTATATGGTCAATCTGTTGGTAGCGGCCCTACACTTGATCTTGCTTCACGATTATCAAACTTGAGGGGTGTAGTTTTACATAGCCCAATCTTATCTGGACTGAGGGTATTGTATCCTGTCAAACGGACTTATTGGTTTGATATCTACAAGGTATGCTTTTCTACTTTGTTATCACTTGTTTAATTCAGAAGATAGTATCTTATTGTTCTGTTTCCTTGCTCAGAACATCGACAAAATTGGTTTGGTGAGCTGTCCTGTCTTAATCATACACGTAAGTTTCTTTTTAATATGTCCCTCTCTCTCTCTCTCTCACACACACACACAGATATAGAGATGAGCATGATTAGGAAGGTTAAATCCATGCATACTTTAGCATGAAGGAAATTCTCTTTTACATTTATGCATAAACTCTCAAGCTTTCAGATCAAAAACAATCATTTAATTCAAATTATAATATCGTCATATAGACACGACATGATACTGTACATTTTTAAAAAAATATATATCATTTTTATTCTATAAAGAAATTTAAAGTGAAAAAACAGTCAATAAACTTGCATTTGTATGATGAAAGAAACAAGTTTGAAGTATTTAACTTTCAAAATATATCATTTTTGTCCTGTACTACTATTTATTGTGTTTAACCGGTGTTCGATACATGTATAAACAAGTGTCAAACTTGTATTCAATTTGTGCAATGCATTAACTGTCTAACATGTGTTGTAGTGTCTGACACATGTCCATCAAACACGATATACAAGCCAAAGTGTCTGTAGTTCGTAGTTTCACAAATAAACTTTTGCTGATGCAAGCAAACCATTAAAGATCATTAGATGGTGAACATAGCTTGTTTTGCACAGCCCATATTCTTGATTGTGCAATGATATCTTTTCTTATCAAATTATTTTGTAACCCCTCGAATCATTGCATCTTCTGAGATCGATTGAAACGGTCACTGGCTTGATGGTTTCAAATAATAGGCAGAAAAAAGTTGACTTACTGACCTAATGTGTTCGTCCTGCAGGGGACAGCTGATGAAGTTGTTGATTGTTCCCATGGAAAGCAGCTGTGGGAGCTTTGCAAGGAAAAGTATGAACCTTTATGGCTAAGTGGAGGTGGGCATTGCAATCTTGAGCTCTACCCTGAGTTCATTAAACATTTAAAGAAATTTGTACAGTCACTTGGGAAATCAAAAGCATCAACAAATGGTTCTGAGAAAGCTAAAGTAGAAATGGACAGCCAGAACAAACCATCTGAAAGTGGGCCTTCAGATACATTTGAATTGGCTGCTGATCTTCCAGAAGTTTCACGGAACAGTTTAGATAGTCGGCTTGAGAAGTCAAAAAAGTTAAACAAGCCTGAGAAATCTCGAATGAGCACGGATCGTGTTGATAGGTTTAGGAAAAGAAAGGGCTTAGTTTGGTAATCAATTATATTGAAATTCATGTCAAAATAAGCAAATGCAAGAATCTCAACTGTGGGGGGATGGGGGAATCTTCTAACTTTCCTCCTTCTATAATGATGCATCCATTCTACGAGCAATGTATCAATTGTGTGTGATTCTGTCTTTTTTCCCATTTTCATTTTCATGTTTATGTATGTTTACAGATGGAGGAACTTCTCATTTATATTCCTTTTGTACAAACAGCAACAAGATAAGAGCAAAATCTGTGCAGTTTTTGCTGATCAATTATTGCTTAGATGAATTTCCTTCTGCACATTGGGAAAATGTAGGTTTAAACAGTCTGAAATGTTGAAGTTCCATGATGAGCAATTCAATTCACTGTATCTAACTTTAAGCATTGCATTTGGTGGTTGGATTTGGATGTTTTGGGAGCTGGGGCCACTGCCTTTCTCAATGTCAGAATTGTTTGCACCATTTTTTTTTATTTTGTTCCAGTGAAAGTGAAGAAATACTTGATTGTTTTGCATAATGTGTATTGTTTTGAGTAGTAAGATGAAAAAAAAAATCAAGGTTTTATTTAATATAGGACCTTTTTATCCGAAATTATGCTTAAATCAATTGAACTATGCTCGATTTAACGACGATTTAACGAATTACGAGAGATTAATGGGCTACACATTAGCTATAGTGAAAGAAGCCAAGAATGGGATTGGGAGTGTTGGAGTATATTACTAACTTTTCTTTCAATTAGCCCCAAAAAAAAAAAAACATGTACAGTGCACGTGAAATCGTGTAGTTTTA
>JAOANK020000066.1:1882271-1897537 GCA_026257165.2 Telfairia occidentalis | reverse complement strand
CTTTTCTTTACAATGAGTATTAAACACTAGAGAACTAATTAGAAAAACGTTGACTCCTTTCTTTTATAAATAATTTATAAATTACTTGTCGACTAAACTAACTAACTATATAAAATACAAAACCAATCTTATTAATGAGCTTAAACCTTTATTAATCTCCTATGTTGTGTTGTGCCTCTTAAACTTTGATTCTTCCTTTTAAAATAAGTTCATGTCTTGTCTTAAGTTGCATAACTCCTAAATTATATGTTTACCCATGATACCGTTATATAGTGTTTTGCATATAAGTTTTTTTTAACTTCATTAAATCATGTTTCAAAAGAATTTTGTCTTTTTTTTTAACCTCGTTCCACCTTTAGTAAAGGTATACATGATGATTCTTATACATTAACTATATATAAATCCTCCTCACTGTTTAAGAAGAGATAATACGATATGCATTCTTAATATTTGCAGCGTTGATGATTTTAAGTTATATTTTGATCCATTTGGAAATTTAAAGTACTAATATATATTCTTTTTTATATATAATGTTGTTGTGGCTATTAAAATAATTGTTAGTAATTGTGCTTTTAAAAAAATCAACTGAAATATAAAATCAATTAATATTTGGTGAATTTCAAATTTAAACGGAACAAATAGACTATGGAGTTTGATAAAGTGATACTAAATTGCTACGATTTAGCTATAATAATCAAAATAGGCATAATATTTCAATTATGCATAATGTTGTGTGATATTTAATTTCAAGTGTTATATAATTAAAATGACAAATTATATCTTGTTTATTTAAGATTATTTGATAAAAGAAATCTCAAAGGAAAATAAAATAAAATATTGTGGCCAACCAAGTATTATTCTAATTTAAATTCGAAAAAAGGTAAGAAAAATAATGGCTAGCAATCGTGCTTTTTTTAAAAAAATAAAAATTAACTATAATATAAAATAAATTAGTATTCGATAAATTTCAAATTTTTTGAGTTCGACAACGATAAATTTCAAATTTAAACATGAACAAATAGGCTATGGAGTTTGATAAACTGATACTAAATTCCTATGATTAAGCTATAATAATCAAAATAGGCATAATATTTTAACTGTGCATAATGTGTTGTGTGATAGTTAATTTCAAGTGTTATATAATTCAAATTACAAATTATACCTTGTTTATTTAAGATTATTTGATAAAAGAAATCTCAAAGGAAGATAGAATAAAATATTGTGGCGAACCAAATATTATTTCAATTTAAATTAAAAAAAAAGGTGAGAAAAATAAATTATATTAAATTAAATATGAGAATAATTCAAATGAACCTATTTTTTAAAAAAAGATTTCGTTTAAATTAATAAACAATCTCAAATTTTACCCAACACAAAATACGGTTGTGAATTTTGAGGTTTTTAAAAAAAACAATCTCAAACGGAGCCTTGGAATCGTGTGGTGTGAGGCAACTGGCAACTGGCAACTGGGATTTTGTTTTACAGTCTGAAAATTTGAAGGCTTTGAAAAAGTCGCTCAAAACAGTCACCTTACCAAACCGTACAACGACGAAATACCGACCAAGTTCAACATTCATCCGACGTGTCGGTCGATTCATGGGCCCCACCCCTTATCCACATCACACAAAAGTAGCCGCTAACGACGAATCAGAGCCTTATTTTTCTCAACACTTCAAAACTGCCCTAATTTCGGGGACTCCGATGCTCAATTTTTTTATATATATATATATATATAAATATCAAATTCATCAAACAAAATCCATCAATCGCCATTCAGATCTAAGAGATTTCTTCGTTCTTTTTGAACATAACATGTGAGAACCAACTTTTATAAAAATTTTCACTTCAGTTTACTCTTTTTTTCCCCCAAAAAATTACAAAGCCGTACATGGCTACAATTTCAATTACTGTTTTGGGGTCATTCTAAAAATAGACAAACTTCTGGGTTCATTGTATCTGGTCACTATTTCGTTATTTTTCTTTGCCATTGTATATAAAAAAAAAAAAAAATCTGTGGGTGATTTTTAATTTTTGTCAGTCACAGAACAGAACAAGGATCTTTCAGAGACAAGGAAGCGTTTTTAAACCACCAAGTGTGGGGAGAAGAAGCAGAAAGAGAAAAAAAGGTGTGCCACATTATAAACCTTTTCCTATTTGTAATTTAATTACTCTTTTTTATCTTTTAATTCCTCGTACAAAAAGAATTCCTTTTCCTTTTCCTTTTCGGTTTTAAAATAATCTATTCTTAATAAACAGGTAATCAATTTGCAGCAGCAGCAGCAACAGCAGCAGCTTTGAACAACGAATACCCTTTTTCTTCCACTACCAAAGGCTTCTTTTTTCTACGAGAGGCAGAACAAAAGACACGAGGTACCCTCTCCTCTGTTTCCCCTTCTAACCCCAAAAAATCTCTCTATGATTATTCTTTCAAAATTTTGGAGAATAATGGAGTCTTCCATTGACCCACATTGTAAATAATGATATATATATATATATATATACACATATATACGATGCTTTGGAAGGTTACCTTTTTGGATTTTACTTGCTGTTATGGATTTATATTATGATCATTGTTCTTGATTTTACTATATTATTGCTGTTGTTCTCTAATGGAACCCTTTTCGAGATTTTTTTTTTTTTTTCTGTGTTTGAGAGATTGCATTGTGAAGCTGAGGTTTGTTTTAAGGTGCATTCTCGGCCTTTGGTGTCAGTCTCAAGTAAAAAAGTGGCTATATATTTCAATCAAAAGTTTACTACGAAACTCTCATGCGTTCGGATTCCTTAAGGCTCTTTGTGGTCCTCAGAAAAAAATATATATATATATAAAGCAACCACAAATGTAAAAGAATTTTGTCTAGCAATTTTCAGGTCATTACAAACAACCACGTCATTCTTTCTGTCTATGTCTAAAAAAGAACTCGGCTACTTATTTCCGCATCCATTAGGGCTCTGTCCAAAATTTTCCTCCATTTTCACAAGGGGTCAACTTTCATTGTCTATGATTGAGTCCTTATGAGGTTTTTGAATTGAATTTATACAGAGGTAGTACAATCTGCTTCTTTTGGATTCTTCTTTACGGTATTTTTCATTCCTACAAATTCAGGTGACAATTGACAGTTAAAATGAGTGATAAGGCAGAGAATTCAACCGACGAGGGACTCGAAACGAAGGAGGAGATGGACGACAGAAGTTCGACATCTTCAAATAATGAACCACAGGATGATGAGCCATACAGGCACAAAGTTGGGGTTCCACCTAAGCAAAAACTATACAAAGAAATCAAACATGCTGTGAAAGAAACATTTTTCCCTGATGATCCTCTGCGTTCGTTCAAGGATCAAACCAAGTCGCGAAAATTTATCCTCGGCATCCAGGCCGTTTTCCCCATACTTGAATGGGGAAGAGATTACAGTTGGAAGAAGTTCAGAGGAGATGTTATTGCTGGATTCACCATTGCTAGTCTCTGCATTCCCCAGGTATGGCTTTTCGACCTTTTTTCATAAGGAATTGATGTCAGAAAAACACAACTTTTGATCAAGAGTAACTAAAAAGGCATAGTTTTGAGCATTATGCTACTTGCTAATTCTTGGCATCTTACCATATCAGGATATTGGGTATGCAAAGCTTGCAAATTTGGATCCACAGTATGGACTGTGTAAGTTTTTGTGCTGTCTATTAACACCTGACATTGCTGCTTATCAAAGATTCTCTTGTGAGGCTAATCTCATTCTTGGCCAAAATTTTGCAGACTCAAGTTTTGTTCCACCATTAATTTATGCACTTATGGGTAGCTCAAGAGATATAGCCATTGGTCCAGTTGCGGTTGTTTCTCTCTTGTTGGGGACGCTGCTTCAAGCAGAAGTCGATTCCGTTACAAATGCAGAAGAATACAGGCGGCTGGCATTTACAGCTACATTCTTTGCAGGGATCACACAGGCCACCCTTGGGTTTCTGAGGTGAGTGATTCAATACATGTACTAAAAAACTTGTTAGTGTCAAATGTCTTGATACGTTCCTATGAAATTCCCAGTTCTGTATCACTTTATTAAGTGTAAATTTTTAACTTTGGAATCAGGTTGGGATTCCTAATTGACTTCTTATCCCATGCTGCCATTGTTGGCTTCATGGGTGGAGCTGCCATCACCATTGCTCTCCAACAACTCAAAGGCTTTCTTGGCATAAAGAACTTCACAAAGAAAACAGATATTATCTCTGTTATGGAGTCTGTATTCAGCTCGATGCGACACGGAGTGAGTTCTTCATCTCCTGTGATTGTAAAATGAAAAATTGTTAGATTCTGCAAATTTGAATACTTTTCTCACTAAATCCTTCATATACTTTGTCACAGTGGAACTGGCAGACAATAGCCATTGCAGCAACCTTCCTTGTCTTTATTCTATTAGCAAAATCAATTGTAAAGTCCCTTATTTCCATCACCAATCATATAAAAACTCATCCATTTTTCTACTCCCACATTTCTTATGATTGTTATCATTGTTATGGAACAGGGGAAGAAGAACAAGAAGCTCTTCTGGGTGCCTGCAATTGCTCCACTCATATCTGTTGTTCTGTCTACCCTTTTGGTTTACATTACTCATGCAGAAAAGCAAGGGGTTGCAACTGTAAGTATTTGAATTCATATTGTATAACTATGGCAGGCGTTTTTTCAACCACCAAGATTGACCTTTTTATTTCTCTTTTTCTGACTTGTAAAGGTGAAACACATAAATAAAGGAATCAATCCCTCATCTGCGAAGGACTTATTTTTCTCAGGTGAATACCTTCTAAAAGGGTTAAAGATTGGTGTCGTGGCAGGAATGATAGCATTGACGGTGAGCCTACTGTAAAACTATTCTGCTGTTGGAAGAAAGTTCAGTTGTCATTTTTTTGTGTTCAGATTCTGAAATCTCTTGTTTGTATTTTCAGGAAGCCATAGCTATTGGAAGAACATTTGCTTCAATGAAAGACTATCAAATTGATGGGAACAAGGAAATGGTAGCAATGGGAGTCATGAATGTTGTTGGTTCAATGACTTCCTGCTATGTAGCAACAGGTGAGAAAAGAAAGAAAAGGAAATGTATCCAGACGAACAAGAGCCTCCCTCATTTGACTGCCAATTCTTATGTCAAATTGATTATGTTTACATCATTGCCTGCAGGTTCGTTCTCTCGATCGGCCGTAAATTACATGGCTGGCTGCCAAACTGCAGTCTCCAACGTTGTGATGTCCATCATAGTATTCCTAACTCTGGAATTCCTCACCCCACTTTTCAAACATACTCCAAACGCAATTTTGTCTGCCATTATTATATCCGCCGTGATCAACCTCGTCGACTTGCATGCAGCCATGTTGATATGGAAGATTGATAAATTTGATTTTGTTGCTTGTATGGGAGCCTTCCTTGGGGTCATCTTTTTCTCTGTTGAGATAGGCCTTCTAATTGCGGTAACTAATACCTACCTTCCTCCTCCATGTCCTAAACTCCTGAATGTCAAAACACCAACTTCCTAGTTAATATGGCTTTTTTTTAATCCTTTTTGTAGGTCTCCATTTCCTTGGCCAAAATCCTTCTACAGGTTACCAGACCAAGGACTGCAATTCTTGGGAAGATTCCAAGGACGACTGTTTACCGAAACATACTGCAATATCCCGAAGCAACCAAAGTTCCTGGCGTTTTGATTGTGAGAGTTGATTCAGCAATTTACTTTTCCAACTCCAATTACATCAAGGAAAGGTATAGATGGATGAAAGTTTTTTGCTACTTATTCTAATCTATCATTGCTATTCCTTCCTTCACAATCTAAGCAACATGGAATTGTAAGCATTTAGAAATGAGTTTGTTCAAGTTAGTAATGATGGTCAAGTTCAATTTTCTTTACAGGATATTGAGATGGCTGGCTGATGAGGAAGAATTAACCACAAAGTCATACCAGAACAAAATACAATTTCTAATAGTTGAAATGTCACGTAAGTATCTATTTCAACGCCATTTTGAATCCAATTGTGACTCTGCTGGGGAGGGGCCCATTAAACTAATTTCTGTTTGTGTTTCATGTTGAAGCTGTTACTGACATAGACACAAGTGGCATACATGCTTTGCAAGAGCTAAATGGGAGTCTAAAGAAACGAGATATTCAGGTAAAAAAACAAAAAATTTACCTTTTACAAAATCGACATAACTCATTCAGATCATTTTGACAAACATCAGTAAAAAAAATAATAATAACATGGGACAATACAACAATATGTGATATAAATGACCTCACCAGAAGTTATGCTTGTGAATGGTTACAGCTCATTTTGGCAAATCCGGGGCCCGTGGTGATCGACAAGCTTCACGCATCGAAGTTTGCAGATTTGATAGGCCAAGACCATATCTTCCTCACAGTTGCAGATGCAGTCTCATCTTGCAATCCAAAGATAACGATCGACGTTTGAGAAAGCAAAAGAAGAAAAGTTAGAGACTTGGTTGTTTAATATGAGACAAGATAAGACGCACTCATCAAACTGGGACATATAGCTCAACGCACACAGTGTGTGTCAATAGTGGGATGATCATAAGGGAAGTGGGGTGGAGTCATTTCCATCCCAAAGGCCAAAACAGAAACTAAAGGGAGAGAGGTGTAAATGGGAAAGTGGCACTGTATCATATTCTTTAGTCAAACAATAAACATCAGATCTAAGATAGAAAGTGCATCATCATTCATCATTAAATTCTCTTGTTCTCCACACAATTATGTAACATCAAATGAAAACGAAAAAAGAAAATATATATAAAAAAAAAAAAAAAAGGATTGACACAAATCATCACAGCGTTTGAACTTGTTCATAGCATTCGACTCAAAAAGTTAATTTCTTTAAGGAAGCAACAGACAACCACAACCCAACCCATTATTCAGAATGTGGCCCTCAAGGCCTCAACCAATTGTTTACCGTGAAAAAATGAAGGGTCTATTTGGAGTGCAATTGAGATTTTGTAACATAATAATTAATAAATTAATTAAAACAATGAGAAAATAATAAATTGATATTGGATTAAATATTTAGTCGTAAAATACTACTGTTTTTTTATTGTTTATAAATATTGTTATGGGTGAACTTCGGCCCAAAGTGCGAGTTTTTTTTAGTATTCCCAAGGTGAGAGTTAACCGATCCAACTCGACGTATAATTCATTAATAGGTACGAGTTAACAGGTCGAGGCGGTGCTACCAAACTTCTACCATTTTTACTATTCTAAACTCGACTCTAATACAAACAAACCACTGAAAGTTTCGACATGTATAGGCCTGACAGAATTTTTTTTTCTTTTGTTTTTTGAGTTTATGGGGTAGAAGATTTGAATTCGCTCCTGGTCTAAGAAAATACGCCCTTAACTAGTTGAGCTAGGTTCGGTTTGTCTAGGCTCGACAGATTTACACACCAATAAATATATTACTAAATTCACCTTAGACGATTCTACCAAACACATATCTAAAAACATCCCAAATAGAATCCTGTTTTGATATGAAACTGGAAAAGTTCCAACTCTGGAAATGGGGGTTGGTTGCAACAAATAATGGAGTCCCGAAAACGCAGTTGGTGATAAAGATAATTAAGAATGGAATCCAATAAGAACAGCAACAGAGTACGATTAGGGTTAGGATTGGGGAATTGAAAAAAAGAAAATGGGAAATCAATGAGAACACAACACAATCGAGGGGCTCCCCTAAAAACACAGATTACGAAGTTTGAAGTATGAAGTACGAACCCTAAAATCCAACTGTGCGCTCTGCCCTAATAATACAGGGAGCTGCTGTTTGCGGGGCGTCGGTGGAGGACAAAACAAGACGACAGTTGAGCATTTCCATTTCCAAATTTCTCCATTTCCATTTGCATTTGCATCTGCGTCTTCCCATTCCCCAATCGAAGTGTCCAGTCGACACGATTGTCCATGCTTGGTTCCAGCCTCCAGGTGCCCTAGAAAAGAACAATGTCATCGGATGCACTTTGTAAATTTCTTTTTCTTTTTCTTTTTTTCAGTTCAAACGCCATATTTAACTCAAATATTTTCCAATTATCATAAATTCATCGATTTAAACTACTAATTATTTTTATTAAGGTTTCTTACCTATCATCATCTTCGACCTAAAACCGATAGGAGGTTAAATGTATTAAATATTGTTTTTTTACTTTGGTTCATTTTAGTCTCTTATTTATTTATTTATTTTCAGTACAAAGAAACAAAAGAAAGTAAAACACTAATTGGTTAAAAGTGGGTGAATCAATGCAAAGTGCGTGATAAACGTGGGTAGTCTTCCATCCAAATCTGAGAATGTTGATGTCGCCGCGTGCATGAATAGCCAACAAATTGGCAACCTCGTTGTGCTTCTGTTTGGTCAATAAAACTCCTGCAATCTCGCCTCTTCGAACCTTTTTTCTGATTTCATTGACAATTATTTGGACTTTATTATCAAAACGATCTTTACCTTGTATGAGTTTCCAAATTATTTGGGAATCAATTTCGATTCAGAGTGATCTGATTCACGCCTCTATGGCTGTTTATATGCCCTCCTCAAGTGCCAAAGCCTCTCAACAGGACCATGAAGCATCCTTGCTTTTTCTGCTATTAGCAAAACATCTCCATGAGCATCACGAACAAATATCCCAAAACCAACTTTGCCGTCAAGAAACATTGCATCAGTATTAAGCATGTAAGTGGGTGACTCTTATTTTGATCTTGGTTTGTTTTGGTTTTTGTACTTTCAATAAAATCTATTTTGGTCTACATACTTTAAAAAACGTCATTTTGGTTCATCATTCTTTGAATTTTTATTTTTTTCGATCAATTTCTTTAAATATAGCTGAGACTTTGTATTAGAGAGTTTACACTGTGCATAAAATTTTTAAATATAAAAACTAAAATAGATATAAACAGAAAGTATAAGACCAAAATGAACCATGATTGAAATAAATAATGGTTATAAAGTTTAGGAACCTATATGAGGAATTTCACCTCATTGTAATTACCATTGCATATCATCTCTAGAATTGTGTATTGTCTTTTTTTGGATTTCAAAATTTCTTGCACATTTTATAACACTGCCATGTGGTTGAATCAATATTTGTCATCTCAATCAACAAAATTCAATTTTAAAAATTCTTATGGCCAACATATTTTGAGAAGTAACGAATATGACTGAATCATTATTGAATTATATTATTTAAACCATTAATTCTTTTAAATTATTAACACAATA
Organism: Telfairia occidentalis; assembly: GCA_026257165.2. Classification (NCBI taxonomy): domain Eukaryota; kingdom Viridiplantae; phylum Streptophyta; class Magnoliopsida; order Cucurbitales; family Cucurbitaceae; genus Telfairia; species Telfairia occidentalis. Next base: position 1,888,297 of record JAOANK020000066.1, on the reverse strand, counting down.
TATTAATTTGATTATTCATGTAATTCTAGTTTATAAGAATATTTATTTAATAATTAATTTATATGCTTCATTAACCAAACAAGATAGTTGATGTCATATTTTACGTGTAGGTTCATTGTTTTATAGAATAAATTTCAATAATTATTGAAGCATAATTTAATAATGTATTAAGTAAACATGCATATATATTTTGCAATACATTTTAAAAGTGGATACACCTCCAAATAATTGATTCAAGACTATAAGGTATTATAATTGAGTTGAAATTCCAAAATAATTAAATAATTATGTACTTTATAGTATTAAAATCAGTCGATTTTCTTCCATAAACAACATTTTGTATTCTTACATTGATGACCTTGTAGAAGTAGACATTTTTTTAATAAAAGAAAATTTCGTTTAAATATGTGTCGACTGACCTATCAATATCAACATGAATTGCAAGTTAAATACGAAGAAGTAGACTATTATTTCAACAATAATGAACCAAACTTTTTAGCAAAATAAATTGTTGCTTTAATATTTTTCTCAAATGTTTTAAATTATTAACCGAGTTGGACCCTACTCGTACAACAAGTCATGTCATGTCATGTCCCTTCATCAAGTATACAACACAATTTATGGGATGCGAGAAAAATGTAAGAATTATTTTCTAGACAACTTTACTATTTCTTAATTATTCTTGGCTTTTCAATGTTTAATTTCTTACTTATTTTACTTATTAGTATGGATGAAGCAAATCCCAACTCAATGGATTGAGCTATGTGAAAACCCTTGATTTTAATTTTTCTTTTTTAATTTTAATCAAACTTTTTTAAATTGTAGAATGATATAATTATTATGGTTTATTTTAAAGTTATTAAATTTATTTCTGTCTAATAAAAGTTGGACATCTTTGCCTACCTAGTCAAGATGAATATTATGTTGATAGCATACTTTTAAAGATATATAAAGCAAATTTGCTGTCTAATTATGTTGGGGGAAAAGTTAACTTTAAACTTTGTAAATTAAAAAAATCAAACTTTTTATTGTAAAATAAAGTTAGATATGGTCCTTTTCTATAGGGACCATAAAAAGATACACATTAGAATTTTTTTCAAAATTTAATAATTTTGTTAGAGCTCTACATTATATTTACTCTTAGACAATTCTTATTATTCTTCTTTATCCCAATTCAAAACAATGTATAGAAAGTAATATTGCAATTAATATTTTATGATTAATCAAAACATGAATTAAAGACAACTAATAACAAAATAAAAAATTGAAACTAAATTTTATCTTATTATACATAATTCATCGAAGCATAATTGAAGTGGTGATGATTTATAAATTGTAGGATTGAATTTCTATTTTCTATTTATAATATAAGATTCTGAAGAAAAAAAAATTGGTTGGAGATCATACAGAATTCTTTAATTAAGATATCACTTATATCCTAAGCTATAGATTAAGAAACAATTATTATACTAAAATTAATTACTAAAATATTGATCAGTGTGAGTCAGGAATTTGTAAAATCACGTGGAAGCACCCGATGGAAGACACATAATTATTGGAATCGGAATGGAACAGAGAATACTTCAGAGAGTTTTTGTGATATTTATGTTGAATAATTAAAATGCATAGTAAAAACTATATTATATATATAATATGTGGTGGCGAGATATGTGACAATTAAATTAAAAAGCAAGATTACTTTTGAAGTGAATATCTTCCCTCCAATTTGAGCAATATATATTGTCTTTTGTTATGCCAAATGGGTCCCAATCCATGCAATGCTGACGAGGCTTCAGATTCCCTTCTCTTCCTCTGCAATTAACTCATAAATTATTTTTTTATTTTATTATTATTATTTTTTTATTTTTTTGATAAAAACCAATTCGTAGGTGGTTAGGAAACTTAATACATGGTATTGAAAGATATGATTAATGTGTAAACAAGGGGATGTAACTAGCATTACACTCCGACGATCACAAGTGGGGTCGCAACTACTTTGGCAAACCATGCTCAAGGGCATCTTTTTTCGAAAACATGGATAGAAGAATACCCATCTTGGATGATGTGTGAGATCCGTGAGGATGGTTCCAACTTCTTTGAGTTCTTTGTTCATACTTTTTACTCAAAAAAAAAAAAAAAAAAACCCCCCCAAAAAAACCATGTCTGTAATATTTTAGTTTTTAACCCAAACTTTTAGTTGTGTTTTTTAATAATTAATTTCAAATTTACTTGATCTATTTACCCAATCTGGAATAAATGGGGATGGTTTTTCATTGACTTGAGCCTTTTTCTTCTTTGATTATAGTAAACAGTTGACTGCCACAAGCTCACTGGAAAGGGGAGACTGATAAATTTGGTTTTTTTTTTTTTTTTTTTTAATGAGTTTGGAAAATGGATCTAAGAAAAAAAAAAAACCAACAGAGAATGTAACAGAAGAAGGCATCAAAATGGATCCCTTTTGTTGATATCTTAATTTGCTGAAAGTAATTAATCCCATATTCAATCCCACCAATAATGAAAGAAAATAAAATGATTTAGAAAGAGGGAGCTGAATTTCTGGGAATATTGCTTAGAGATAGATAAAGACACAACACTGTGGCATCAGAGGGAAGCCATAGCCATGAATTTGACTATGAAGCAGCTACGGTTTCTCCCTTACCGCCGGGGATCTGAGGTGGAACACCGGCCGAGGTAGAAACCACCACCGCCACTGCCGCCGCCGCCGCCGCCGCCGCTGCTGCTGCCGCCGCCTTTTTAGATGCTAAATTGCATTTCTCCATTCTCTCATCTTGCTTCATTTGCTGTTGCCTACATTCGTCGCTACAAAATCCCCTGTCTCCCCTAAAATAAAAACAGAGTACCTTTTAGTTTCATATTCATTCACCCCCCCAAAAAACCCCCAAATCTCCATCTAAAAAATCATAATTAGAAAAAAAAAAAAAAAAGGGATGTTTTGATTTCATTTGATCTAAAAAGTAAAAACAGAGTACCTTTAAGTTTCATTCTCCCAAAAAAAAAAACCCAAATCCCCAACTAAAACTCATGAATAGAAAATAAATTAAATGGGCATGTTTGCATTTGCTTTGATTTACCTGTACATGTAAATATCACGACCAGGGGCGAGAGGGCGAGTACAGAGAGAACAAGCTCTGAGGAAATTAGCGTTGTCTTGTAGATCGACCGAATGTCTTCTGTAATTCCTCGGGGACACCATATGTTGGAACCCCGATTTTTGGGTGTTCGTCGGAAAACCACCGAGCGACGGCGGTATTTGGTCGCCGCCGAGATCGAAGGTGATCTCCGTCAGACTCGCCGTTTTTTTCATCGGCGGACGTGACCTCTTTCCCAAAGACATATATATATATATTTTTCCTTGTAATCCCAAAACCAGAAACACAAAAACCGGTTCTGGTTTTCTGGGTTGGGTTGGATGGTAGAGAAAAAGAAGAAGAAGAAGTGAAAGAGGAAGTGAAGGAGGAGATGATAAATACAATAAAAGAGAACCAGCAAATGAGGAACGAATCTGGTCCGTCCATTATAATCGACAGTGACTCGTCTGCATAAAAATAAGGAATCCACGTCACCCTGTCAATTTCAGAAATCGAATTATTTGTACTAGTTTAGTTTTAAAATTAATTATACAAAATATCTCTATATTTTTCAATTTAAAAAATAAAATAGGAATAATAATCTTTTACATTTATTAAATGTTTCAAAAATACAGTAAAAAACAAATTTTATTAAATTTTTATACTTTTTGAAATGTTTAATAAGGATGAAAGATATCTTTACAATTTTTAAAAGAATATATATTTTTTTAATAAAATACAAAGTACATTGATATTTTATATAATTAAGTCTTTAAATTTACTTAAAAAATATGAGTATTTAATGTAATTTTTCTAGAAGGTAAAAAAAAGATTAAGCTCAAAACAGAACTTGAACATGAACATGGATACCCTATGTCTATGTGGTTGGTAAAACACCATTTTTTTTTTAATAATAATAAAATAAACAAAAATAAAAATCCCTTGCACTGCAGCAAATTTATTTAAGTGGCGGGAATCCGAGGAATTGGCAACGGCCCACCGATGAAAACTTCAGTATATTCCTCGCCGTCGCCCCACGTCCGAGTAAATTTCTTTATTTACTGAAACCGAGTACAATTTTATTATTTTCTTAATCTCAATCTAATTTCTATTATAACGTTAATCCATTGTTAATCCAATGTCTGTGTGTATGTTTATGAAATTAGGGAGGAATATAAGGTCCACTAAATTAGTGGTCCAATTATGCTTAATACATTTTGAAACCCACACGTGGAAACAGCTCACTTGAAGTTGAGATTTCAGATTCCAATTTTTCTTTTTTTTTTTCCTTCTGCATAATTGTGAAAAAAATAAATAAATAAGAAATTTTCAAGCAAAGTTGTTTGCTTTGGACCTAAGAATATCGGCAAGTGGCTTTGCCTTTGTCCCAACCACAATCATGAAAATAAATTATCAAACTCAATTAATCTGCCCTATCTATATTACAATCAAATTGGTTGCATAAATTTTAAAAATCGATGGCAATAGGGTTGGAGTAGGTTTTACATATTTCTCTAATTTTCCAATAATTTATATTAGCATATCTTTTAATTTTAGAATATTATGATTGATTTGAGATTCTCCAAGTTTTTCAGAGAGAAAAAAGAAATCTTCCATGTGTGTTTTTTTTAATGTATTATTATATTTAAATAAAAATCAACTAAATAACAATACTTGTATGAGAAATATAATAACTTTAAACTATAAAAGATAGAAAATTAGTCGACAAAGTGGTTAAGATATTAACCGTATAATTTATTGAGTTCAACAACATGTGAGAGTGAGGATTCAAACTCATGACCTTTTGGTCAGTGAGATATGCCTTAAACAATTGAGTTATGCTTGATTTGACCAAATTTATTAGATGTATCTATATTGAAATGAAAATTATTCAATTATCATGTACTCAAATAAAAATCATAATTTCTACCCCACATGTTGTTCAACTTAAAAAAAAAAAAGAAAAAAGGAAGTTATATGAAATTTGTACCAGAGATTATGAATAAATGCATCAGAAAATAAGGGGAAAACTCACATCATAACTTGAAATAACCAAATAATTGAACTTTAGAATAAGGTAGAAATATTCAAAAGAAATTGAAGTGTGGTGTGGGTAACTAAAACAGAAAAGTTGAGCTGAAAATTTTGGTGGGGAATGGTTTGATAGCTGTCGGGCAGCCGCTGTCGTTGGGCTTGGAGGAGTCCACTGGAACTGAACTTTTTTTTTTTTTTTTTAATTCGAGTTTAATAAAATTTGAGAGTAGAAACTCGAACTTCTTACCTTTTTTTAATTAAAGATATATATCATTTCAGTCGAAAATGTATTCTACTTTTTTTTTTTTTTGAGTTCAACAAAATGTAGTCACCCTTCATAATTGATTGTAAAACGAAAGATATTTTGGAAGGATGCATTAAATGGACACACCGGTAGAACATTTCACTTTTTACCATAAATAATACAGTCCTCTCTTTTAAGAAAAAAAAAATTATTGACTTGACAAAGTTGGTAATTAACAGTACTAACATATGTAGATTATTATATGGTGGTATTCATGTCATTGTCATGTCACACAGATAATAATAGACAAATTTCTTAGGCAACATTCAAGAAGAATAAATCCTGCTTTGATCATGTCCACAAGAAATGGGACAACAAGGGATTGTTACATAAAAGAAATACAAAACGCTTCGTTTTGTACATAACATAGTTTGATATGGAACTGTCTTAGCTTCAACAAGAATATCAAACACTAAACCTTTTGAAAAGAACTCAGGCTCAAACTCATGAGTTAACTTGCTCTAAGGCTCACCTGCCATCTGCATTTCAAGTTATATGAACAACACCATCTGTTCTTTCATTGTCTGGAGATTTAGAAGAAGAGTTCGAGGTTGAAAAATCGATTAGAACGCCACTACTCTGAGCTTTTTCCGAGACGG
>JAOANK020000066.1:1867001-1882171 GCA_026257165.2 Telfairia occidentalis | reverse complement strand
GTCTGGAGATTTAGAAGAAGAGTTCGAGGTTGAAAAATCGATTAGAACGCCACTACTCTGAGCTTTTTCCGAGACGGGTGCAGTGGGAGTTACCCGACCAGAAACAGCGCATCCGCTCATCATCATCTTTCATCATCTCGGCATATTTGGTTATGTTGAAACCAGCATGATTGTTTCCACCAAATGCAGACTCCAGCTGGTCCATATCGAACAGATCCTCCATTATCTTCTTCGTGTTTACGTCGTCAGAGTAAACGAATTTCACTTTGTTGGCAGTTTTCGTCTCCAGGAAAGGCTTCGCGACCTGTAAATGTAACAGAGCGTCGTCCAGCAGCATTCGCAACGAATAATTGCAACAAGTAAAACAGAAATGGCAGTGTACTACTAGTAGTACTCCTATGGGCCACAAATTTCAGCAAGATGAACAGTAAATTCAGATATTTGAATGGCAAGAAACCATTAAGTTCTTGAAATGAATTATACCATCCAAAAAGGTTCAAAAAACTTGGGCGCATTGTATAGAATTGCCAATCTGAGGCGTTCGGGATAGTGTTCTTGTAAAACATGTGCAGTCTCCTTTGTTGCTTTCAATGAAATATTTGACAAGTCAAAATCCTTGAAATCAATCAGCCAGATCATACTCTCCTCGTCTGGAGGCAGATTTAAAATAGCACTCTCCATGCAATACACCAAGTACCTAATCTGTGCTTTTACAGTCTTCGAGTTCTGAGGTTAACGAAAAAATGAAACCGTTAAACTTATAGTTTGGAAGCTAAATCTATAGGAAGTCAAAGTTTACTTGTGCATTAGAGATCCCATCTAAAGTATCTCAGTTTAAACATTTCATATTTCAATAATAAAAAGCATGTTCATAAAGAAGACTTAATGTGGGAGACAATCTCAATATGCCTTCTTCTCCCCTACTGGCCACTTATTTCTAAAATAGCTATGAGTTATACCAACTTCAAAATCAAAAAAATTGTCCAGTAGATTTCTGTTAGGACGACATAATGCAAGTGAAACCTGAAGACAAGGTCTCATGACTATAACCGTTCTTCCATGTCGGTCATTGTAGTTCGCACGATAAACTTTCCCAGTCTCAGCTTCATGAGCAACCTCGTCCTGCAATATGGGTCCAACTATCAAATGCATAAAACGCCATCACTTGAGTATTAAATTTAAAAACTTGTCAAGTTGATACTGGCTTCATTAGCCAAACTTAGTTGTTTTTGCATAATTAAATATATTCATAATATGGCAAGACCTATAAACAGCATTTAGAACCCATTTAGAACCCTTTGAATTGAAGTTAGTCGTTGCCCCCCATCTTGATGAAACAAAGAAGTCCAGTGATCTAACAAGAAAGAATAAGAGCATTTTGGGCTCATGGCCATGTGTTCAAAAAGATTCCGCAAAGAGTAAGCCGTAAGTACCCATTGAATTTCTTCTGGCTTGTATTCTGACCTCCACTTTAAAGTTGCTTTCAGCATTTTAGTTGCCTTCTTCACATTCCAATTTCTTGCCCTTAAATATCTTGAGATGGATGAATCAGAACAGTAAATGGATGATTTACCTGACAATGGCCCTAAAAGTCTCCGCACCTCATGAATCTGTAAAGAATAAAGTTAGACTATAACAGTTGAGAAACTCTCCTTATAAAAATTGGCAGCATTTCTACCTCCTAGTTTCTAGATTAGCAGCAGTCAACAGTTAGCAGTGTATGAAGAAGTTAAACGGCTGTAACTGTCAGAAATACCTTCATATTCTGTTCTTCAGATAATTCAACTTTCTCACAACCATTTGGAGGAGATATCTCTAAATTCGAACACATGGTTTTTGAATCATGCACCTGAAGGCCAAGAAACAAATTTCAGAATTAAGCAACACCATAATCTCATATCTTATTTGGCTCTAGCCTCCCGACTTTCAAGACACAAGATCTGTACCACATTTTTGTAATTCATACTACTCAACAAATAGAATTTCATGATTTCAGGCAGGGAGCACATGCATTGTTTGTCAACAACCTATTTATCAATTTGGAAAAAGGAATGTTAGAGATAATGGACACCTTGAGATCTCCATATGACTACGTCGTTGAGGCTCACTACTTTCCACTTGTTCAGCAAGATTTATTGACACGGCTAACTTTGGGGTATGGCTCTGGTACCACTTGTTAGGGATAACAAACACCTCCATATACATATCTCCAGAATAGTATGATATATCCACTTTGGGCATATGCCCCCATAGCTTTACTTTTGGTTTCACTCCAAAGCCTTCATACCAATATAGCCTTACTTATATACCATGGATCAGTACCTACTTACACAAATTGAACTTCTCGTGATCTATGATCAACGATCAAGACTATAAGTCTATAATCATATGGATTCAGAAATTCTCAACAACTAATACCCAATATACCCTAAACATCTCAAGAACTACCAATTCGATCTTTTCTTTCAAAACTAAACTTAATCCTGACAAAATGCCACCTCTTATGTTCCCAACAAATGGGTTAATAGCGTTTTCCCTATGTGCAACATGAAGAGGTTTACTTTCATTCGTAGAACAGACAAGTGGTGGCTTAGGCTTGTGTTGTCTGTTTTCCAACACAAACCCCACGAAGACATAATCAACTCTTCATTCCCAGTATATGAGATGGAAAGTAAAATCAAATATAAAAAATAATAATAATAATAATAATAAATAATGACTAGAAACTAACCACCTCCTTAAAAACTAAAACACCTCCCCAATTCTGTACACTGTGACATGATCATGGCGACCAGAAAACTAAAAACATGCCCTCTTTCTCCTCAATACCCAACTTACTAGAAAACGTTCAGAATTAGTATAGACCTGCTTCCTGTTTCATCCAACAGAATCTGCATAATACTTTATCCGCCCCTTACCCATTCATACATGAATATGATTTCTCTAAACCGTCACCGACAGAGGATATGAAGCATACACTATCTCATCATCAACTTCAAATCGTTCCCTCTTCCTTTGGATACTTGATTTAATTTTAAAGATTGCAAAAGGAAACTTCAGGCCGATGAAACATATAGAATTAGATTATGGACCCAAATCTAAACAACCTCATAAAGGTAAGATTAATCTAAGACATAAAATGGGCAAGAGAGGCTACTCATCTGCAATTATTAGGTTAATAATTCAAAACAAAACAAAAATTACCAAATCACTGGAACTGGGGCTTCGCAGGAAGGGCGATTTCTTCGTAGCTTCCAACAGCGAAACCAAAGAAACTATACAAAAGTAGTTGAAGAGGGAAAAGGGGTATTATGAGTGAAGAGCGGACTGTGAACTATTGTGAAGGAATTTGGCTAAATCCATTTCAGCTACGATGAATGAACGAAGGAATTCTTCAAGGCTTGGACTTGGAAGGTGCCCTTTGAGACCCATGTTCGATCGCATTGTTTAATACTGCTTTTTCATGACACCCTGTTCGAAATTTCGTCCGTACTACTGTTTGGTAAATTGAAATTCAAGTCTTGAAGGCGGGGAAAGGAAACTGTAATTACTTTGCCGCGATTTCCAATGATTTGCTTCCTTTCTTTTCGAGATTTTGTACATTCTAGCACCACATACATGTGATTGAAAATTCCTCTTCACATACTAAAAAAAAGTGAAAATTTAATTGATACAGTATTGAAGAAATTTTTTTATCTGGACGCTCCACTGAAATGTTCAGTACTTCTACTATCGCTGAGCCTTCACTGTATCCAAAATTAAGGTGATTGTCCATTTATTTTATCCCAATCTTAATCTAAGCATGACTTAATTATATAAAACACATACTTAAAAGGTAAAGGTTTGAATTATCACTCTTGCATGTTATAAAATTCTTAAATAAAATAAAAACTATTTATTTTATGATATTTGTGGCATATTTTTCGGTACGTTTACTTTATTCATTACTAACTTCTACTGGTATCTTTGAGGTCCACTAATTCTAATCAATTGAATGTTTTATCAATATGAACTCAAAAAGAAAAACATCTGTAAATTGATTTGAATTTATATAGGTTTACTGTTTTATTATTATATCTTTACTTACTTTTAAATTAAGGTTCCTGTGTCCAATACTAACTTCAAAATTTTAATTGTATTTAAATATATAAGTTGGACAAATATAGAATTATATATATATAAGAAATAAATATGGTAAAAGAGCATTCCCATGAAAGCATCCAAGATTCTCTGAAAATGAACTCAAAAAAAAAAAAAAAAAAAGATTCCTCAAAATGAACCACTTCTAAATAATTTTAAAGATTCTTGAGGCAAAAATGCTTTCCATGATCACTCAAAAAAAAAAAAGATGCTTTCCATGGATCCTATGAAAAACGTGAGAAAAAAAAAACAGTTCAATAGCTAACAAAAATTCATTGGAAGAAATTGAATACAATGCAGAAGTGATTATTTTAAGAGAGTGAGAAATAGATAGCTGAAAATGAAAATGAGAAATAAATAGAAAATTGGAGGGAGCAAGGAAAAGAAAGCCTTCCGTGAGTTTGTATTACTGTCAAACAAAATAAAATACTTTTTGGAGTTCAAAACGGGACCATCTTCTAAATTAACCGAAATAGAAAGTGACAATTGCAATACTCTCTAACCTAGTAGGGAGCATGTGAAAGAAAGGTATTTTTTTTTTTGCCTTTTTCAAGGTCGAACAATATCAAATCTCAACATTTAGAAGCCTACCCACAACTTTTTGTACATGTTCTTTCTTTTATAGCTATCTTCCTGTTTAGAGTAAAGATATTCGTTTCTTTGCGTTTCTAGACAAGATGTGCGCGCTAAAACAAGCATAGCTGGCATGTATCACTCGTCCAAGAGGTTAGAGGTTCAAATTCTTCATCCACATATTGTTGAACTCAAAAAAACCAAGGACAAGATATGAGCATAAACGAAAGAAAACAGAGGAAATGATCAATTACAAGTCCACATGACACAATTCAATACGAATAACGAGCTTCCAAAAAGAAAAACACAGCCCATGGGTTGGCATTAACCTCAGTTCCATGTGTAATGTTGTTGTTCCTGTTCAAGAATAACAAATATACACTGCACAAACTCATACAGATAATAAATGTGGTAGGCAGCAATCAGAAAAGGCAGTGTTATGGAGTTAAGAAATTGGGTAAAAAAACAGAGAACTGCTACAAAAGAATTACTATAATTTCAAATGAATGGGGGGGTATGTACAAGTCAATTTGGCATTATCGCCATTCAAAATTTTGACGGCCTCAAACACAACCCGTGCTCCCCACCATTAGTTTCTGTACAAATTTTTTCTATTCCTTCCCAGCTGCTGTAGCTCATTTATAATTTTGACTCCCTTGAAGCATATATTCAAGCTAATGAAAGGGCTGAGAAAAGTGCGTTTCCTCTAAAAAGGTCGAAAAAACACACAATTGCAACCCTTCGCCTTCTTACTTCGCCTGTCAAATGTCATCTTTATGCATTTATTGTCCAAAACAATGTTTTGAGCATCTTTTACAATTTACCTCTGCCGCCAGCACCCCATAGAGTCGATCTCCATAACCACGAGGGTCTAATCACGAAAGAGCATTACGAGCGAGCCACCCCCTTAACTTACACGGCAATTGTGATCAGTAATTCCACTGACCACATGCACCCAATTCAATTCCCATTTCTTCAGCTTGTAGCTCTCAAGTTCTCATGATAGAACATTCAGATGCCACCATTTGGTTCCTAAACATGTATACACAATTATTATTATTTGGAAAAATAATCCAAGTGGCCGAACTTCATGAAAAGAAGTCTCATATAGCACGCTCACCCTTTCTCGGTATGCCGGTAACTCAAAAGGATCCACTTAAATCAAAGGAATGGATCCCCCCAGAACAGATGCCTGCAGATGCTGTGCAACCTATTTTGTTATTCTGTATGCTTTTGCTCTTCTTATCTTCAAATTAATTAGCTTTAAGATTGTCAAGACAATAACATACTCAGAACACTGCTCGGGATCAGCACGCAGAGTAGGCTTCAAAAGCTGAGCATCATGAGGATGCACACATAAAATTAACCAACGGATTTCCTCCGAACCAATAAAACCAATTCAAAAGCCATGATTAAATCTCCCTCTTCCCGACAGTCCCAGCAGAACTTTGCCTTTTCTGAACACCATATTGCCAAGTATCTCTTAATTTCTCACCTGACTGGTCGAAGTCATCTGAGGAATTCTCCACAGCAGCCTTGGAGGGCCGGTAATTTCCATTCCTAGTGATCACCAAAGAGTTTGATTTCTCATCATCTTCCGATGGTGTTCCAGACCTTGACTCCACGTGTATATCCAGAGTTCTATGTCTTGGAAGAGCTGATCTTATACCCCTAATGTTAGAAGAGATCTTCCCCGGCAAAGCAGATTGAGTAGATCCCTTTTGTCCGATGAAGTCCTTGGGAAGGGATTCCATATCCAGGTAACAGTTCCTTGCCTTCGCATCAGTGATCAACGCAGCCCAATCTTCGGACTGCATCAGAGCATTAGCATTGCCCATTACCTGGTTTAACATAAGATCAATATCAGAGTTTTCAAATTGTCAAATAACAGTGTATCATCTATGTAGGTTTAAGAGATACTGCAAAGACTTAAGAGAGAAAAAATAAAAGCATACCCAAAGAGCCCTCCTTGCACGAGTCAGTGCTACATTCATTCGACGGATATCTGCAACAAAGCCAACGCCATGGTTGGAGGCACGCACACAAGACATGATAATCACATCCCTTTCTTGACCTTGGAAAGCATCTACAGTATTAATATATAGATCCTTCCCATCTTCAGAGTTCAGAACCTCCTCAAACTCACGTTGGAGGCACTTCAATTGGAGCTTGTATGGTGTTATTATACCAACTGAAACTTTCCCCATGCCTAATGACTTCACAGTCTTCTGTAGATGTTCATATATACGAAGACAAAATTGTGCTTCATGAATATTTTGATATGAAACAGATCCCCCTCTATGAGATTCCCGCCCATGCATAATATCAAAGAAAGTGTAAGGTCTAAGTAAAGGGTCTTTGTAGTATGTCTCATCAGGTAAATTAGCAACACTTTCACTGTCAGTAAGGCGTCCTTGGTAGAAGTACCTTGAAGGGAAATCACGTATTTGAGGATGCATTCTGTACTGCACAGATAACAACATAGTGGGGCATCCTGCTTGTTGGAACCTTTCAAAGAGACTTCTACTGTACAACAATGTTCCTGCTGCTTTACTGATAACTGTGGCAGGGAGCTGCTGAGGATCTCCAACAAGCACACACCTAGCTGCACCAAGAGAGAGCGGGGGAAGAACAGCTACCTCACTGGCTTGGGCTGCCTCATCAATGACTACCATGTCAAAACCATGAGAAAGTCGAGAAAACAATTTGCGACCACTGCTTGATACTGTAGTGAAAACTATCTCAGCCTCGTTGGCAAAACTAGCCTCAAGACTAGCCCGTGCATCCTCCATATTGAAATTGCTGTTAGATCGATACCTACCTTCTAAAATAAGGAGGCGTGACATCTCAACTAGAATTTTATCCCTACCTTCTATTACAGCAGCAAGGTTTTGCAACAATGCATCTCGATTTTGGTCACGAGCTACCAGGACATCAGGGTCAACACCAACAGATCCTTGAGAGCGAACAGCAGCTGCAGCAACATTGAGTTCTCTCTGAAGATTATTGATTTGCTGAGATAATTGAGTTTCACGAACCTTTAGCTGGTGCATCCATCTTAAGACTTCGTCTCGACTTTTGACCAAAAGTTGTTCTGTTCTACGCTCAACTGAAACTGCTTGGGCAGCACGAGTTTGTGAATCAACACCAACTCGAGCCACATCAGGTCGATAAACCTTCATTTCCCCATCAATAAATCCCCGATCAAGAACACGAGCAAGAAGCTCATCTGTTGCAGCATTAGAAGGTGCACAAACTAACATTCTAGGTTTAGGACATAGTGTTGGAAGGGTGCGGAAAAGATTCTGGTCCATATTTTGGAGTACCTCATCAATGGATCCAGTAGAGACATGATCTGAGCTGCTCTCATGAGCATGTTTATAGCTTTCTGGTGCTAGTTTCTTAAGCAAAGAAGTATAGTAATGCTGGTATTGAACCAGATGGATAACATTTAGCATTCCCCAAACTGTGTGTGTCTTACCTGTTCCAGGAGGACCTTGTACAAGTGTAAAAGGCCATGGATCTTGCCTCTTGGCTGTCCCGCTGCTTGTACCCGCAGCCGTATGCGTTGCTGCCCATTGGATTGCAGATAGCTGAGGTCCGTTGAAGGTCCTATGCAGATACTCTACAAAATTTTGTGTGAAACACTCAGGCATAGCAGGTGACTGTTGCTCATACTTTGGAAATTGCTCGGGACTAGGCTGAAGGATTGAAGATTGCATCTGATACATATGGGTAAACAATTAGAATAAATCATAATGATAATAATTTAAAGGGGAATATAAGGCAACTTTTAATCCAAATAAATTACAAGCATTACCTGCATGTTGAGCCGACGAAATGCATGCAGGGCAACATATTCTCGCTGGGTAGTTGCAAGAGAACCAAGCACTGTTAAAAACCAAACATTCTTCGTCTGAAGTTTTTTAAGTATATGATCTTCATCAACCCTGCTATTCAAAAATAGTAATTATAAGAAAAATCACAAAACATTATAAGAACATTTAGTATAGGAAACAAAGTTGGTTATTAAAAGTGCCCTCACAAGGATTTGGACGAAAGTACATCTTTTTTAAAAAGATAAATTAAATAAATAACTCTTTTTCTTGCCAAGAAAACGATAATGCCTCTAATGATAAGAAATCCAGTCATCAAATCCGTGCATTGAGGATACTGACAATGACTACTGAGTAGCTTAATAATACTTCAAAATAAACCAACAATAACACAATAATACTTTTTACTAAAAGAAACAAAGTGACACAAGCTATGGTTGATAATATGCAATAATCTATAGGAGGAAAAACATTTTGCTTCCTTTCAAACAAACTTCAACGTAAATCAAATTGTATTAGTTAGAATTTTCAAAAATGCATCCACACAGTAAAGTTTGTGCAAATCAAACCCTAATTTACCTTATACTGTTCTATACCATTAAAATTTGTCAAGTCCCATGCAGACCTAATGTATATTCAAGACACAATATCCTACTTTTAACCCACTTCGAACCCAAAATAAATAAACAATTTAACTGGGTAAATAAGTTGTGTAAATTAATTTTCAATTATGTTTCATAATTGGAACACAAAATTACTAACATAGTAACAATAATGGGACAGCAGTGCTTATATCTTGGCCGTACTGCATGACATTATGGTTTTTGGAAGATATACTTCTAAGTAGGATTCACATGGGCACCCACTAAAAACTACATTGAGAAGATACTTGACAAGTTCCTTCAAATAGCATTATAGACACGCATCATTTAAAGGATCGCAATAATATCACTAAGATTGTCCACTGAAATAAACAATGAAAAACCTCAATAAACGGCAGTAGAGTCTATAAAAATAAATAAATAAAAAGCTTTTCCTTGAAAAAAATTTCTGCAAGAAGTTATATTGATTTACATCATGAATGTAAGCAACATAAATTGACAAGGAAACAACCCGCATCAAATTAAAGAAATTGAATATTACACCTACCTATTAGCATCATACGAGTCCCCAACATAAAAATGAAGGATAGCCCCTGCAGGATCACGGGTATCAATGGGAATGTGTCGTCGAACAGTTCCAGCCACACGTCCACCAGATTCAGGGTCTTCATCATCCTCCACAGACATGGCATTGTTCCTCTTTGATCGAACTGCTCAGCATATTTAAAGATAAGTTCAACAAAAATAAAGCCATAGTAAAAAATCACCCATGCGACAATTATAATAAAATTTAAAGGAATATTTTCTCAAACCTGATCCAGGTCTGGGACATGAAAGAACTGCCACATCACCCTCCTTGAATAACCACTTGCACTCGTTCACAGGAAGAACTATTACATCATACCATCCTAAGAAAATAAGCTAAGTTTAGCAACTAGATCGTTGTGTGAATAGTAAGAAGTT
Organism: Telfairia occidentalis; assembly: GCA_026257165.2. Lineage (NCBI taxonomy): Eukaryota > Viridiplantae > Streptophyta > Magnoliopsida > Cucurbitales > Cucurbitaceae > Telfairia > Telfairia occidentalis. The sequence continues at coordinate 1,872,057 of JAOANK020000066.1, read as the reverse complement.
AGCTTTGTCTTTGGCTTTGCTGGCAATATTCTTTTTAGTATACCAGACTTTATCAAACCGGATAAGAAACAGATTACCCTCTTCCACATGCTGATGGCAACAATAATTATTACAACAAACCAATGATAAAATATTAAAACTTAAAAACATAAATTAGAAAAGAGATTCATTTGGCAACCAATCCTGCTAGCTGTAAGCACCATTAATAAATTAAACCAAGTTCATTACGCTCCAACATATTACTAGATAAAAAAATTCAAACTTACTTTTTCTTGTCCTAATTAACATAAAAAAAGAACTTTTAACTTGCTAGATAGCTAGAAATGAAATTAATTTCAAATTGAACAATTTAAAATTCCAAATAGCGTATATAACTATGCACACCTCTTTCCCTCCTTTCAATATTCTTGACACGAACCATCACATGTGTATCTCTTGAGAATGTTTCAGAGAGTTCCTCCCATGTACTGTAAAGTTGAGCCCGACATTCCTCAAATAACAAAGGCTCGAACACTCTGATGTACTCTTCGACAGATTCAAACCGGCCAGGAACACACTGGAGTTCAGTTTCCTCTGATTCACGATAATGCATTCAGTTACATGACAGGGAGACCAAAACAAAAGTAAATTAATATGTTATAGCAGGAACAACTGTCCAACCACAAAATTACGACAAACTGACGGCTGTCCAGACTATAAAACTTTACAGAAGTGAAAATAAGACAATAGCGACATGTAATGAAAGTTGCTGTTGTTATTTTATTATTATAGAAATAATAGTACCAGAACTATTCTAAATTGTATTTCAATATGTCATATCCATAATTTAAGAATTTAACTACATGGCAAGCCTAAAATGTGAAACATATTCAGGCCGAGAGAAAAATGGAAGAACAAATAGTTAGCGATGGTTCAAAAATCAAGTAAACCACATTTCATGTTTAACAGAAAAGGGTGATTTCCCTCAAGCATAAAGCACATTTGTGGTTCAATACTCGATATGAAAGGATATCTTTCCATCCAGCAGGCTCCCTAGAGGAAGACCCACCTCATGTAGCTGTAGGATCCCGTCTGTTGTGTGGGCCTGAGCAAGACAAACATCACACTTTATAGCCACTACTAGAGGGATCCAATCTAACCCACAATTTCAGTAAGAATAGGATATAGAATCAAAATAAGCAGGTATATGGCAACCCAACTAATTTCATTTTACTAACACCATAGTTTCACAATCCAAATTCTTCCTCCTGTTATACACACAATAAACAGTACTTGATAATGAGAAGTAGAAAGCAAAGTTCAGCTGCAAGGCATACAAATGAAAAAGAATGTTAGACTGTAAAAATCAAAATGTTTGCGAGTTAAAGCAACCAAACCAAGATTGGGAACTTTTCAACACTACAGCATAATGATATAAACTTGAAAGAAATTAACACTGAATTGCATAGATATGTTGATTCTAAAAAATAGCAATTCGTAAATCCATTAGGACAGGAAATTGTACCTGGGTGATGCCAAAACTTTTCGTTGGTCACCTCCCGTATAAGTCGTTCAACTGATGAGTCCTGATGAGTACTAACAGAATTCTGCTTCTTGGCAGGAAGATGCTTCTTGTTTATCTGCTTGTGGTCAGAAGAACTTTGATTAATTAAAGCAGGTTTCCTATTGGAGACCTGTATATTCCTCTGCAACCTAGAATCTGTAGGTATCTTCCATGAACCCTGTCTAGGAATTGGTGGTAAGGATGCCTCTGCTGGCAGATCTCCATCGTTGTTTGGCCTGTTTGGCCGAGCTAGTAATCCAGAACTCATATCACCATTAGAGTCCAATTTTGACTCGCCAGATTCCATGGAAATGCCTCCTTCATGACATGAAACATCACCTTGTTTCTGGTCTTTGTTAACAGTCTGCTTTTCCCCAACACGTTCAGTACCTTGAGTTGCATTATGGATGTCCTTCACAGTGCGTGTGGTTACAGGTGGTGGAAATAAATGCCTTCGAGGCGTTGAAGTTTTCATAGGCCCTGCCAGCTTCACATCTTCTAAATTAAGAAACATTGTCTGCCTATTACGTTTCTTCCCAAGCTTGGCTTCTAAATGTTGATCTATTTTCCTCTTTCCAGGGTTATTAGCACATTTTAGAGCATGACTTGCTTCGATGCCCTTGACTTCTCTTTGTTTTGGAAGCAACCCTGTTTCTTCCTGCCCACCATCTGTGGATGTATCAACTTTAACATTGCTTTCTGTATTAAGGATATTGATGTTTTTCCGATCATTTGCCTCTGGATCCGATGTTGAAGGAACATAATTACTACTTTTATCTACGGTACTATCAGAAATTTTGGTATTGCAGGAACTGTTCTCAGAAACATCGCAGGAAGGAGAAAGTAAGCCCTGCTCTTGTGAACATTTTACCTGTTTATGCAAAACACTGCCTCCATTTATATCAGTGGAACCCTCAGCATCAGACCATTCTCCTTCTTCTCTTTCCACTGGTTGAGTGTCTCTGGAACCTGAAACCAATGTGGGTGCCGAAGTCTCGACATTACTTAACTTAGATGATGATGCAATCTTTGTATTTTGATCAGACATTTTCATTCGTTCTTCACCCATTTCAGGATGAGAACTCAGTTTACTCCGAACAAAAGGCTGAAAACCTGATACAGAAGATGCATGAGAAAATGCGTTGTTGTTTAATATTCTTTGGGAACCTCCCGATGCTGGAAATAAATCTGAAGCATGGGAATTTGAAGATGGTTGAGCCTTCTGAGGCTGAAAGACAATACCATCACTATCTTCATTATCCTCGACAGGGGGTTCATTAAGATCAAATAATAATCTTCCTCGAGATCCCATGTCATACAAAAATGCATAAAAACTAAATTGTAAACAGCCCCTATTAATACAGTTATCCCCAACGAGGAACTTGAAAAGAATGAGTCCAATAAGCCTTGATGCTCAACTGCAAGTCCAGACATGAAAGACAATTATTTAGCATAAATAGAAGATAAAATCGACACTGTACTTTAAGATGACAGGAAAAACATATGAAAAAAATTAACCATGTAATAGATAAAGACAAACAATTTGGAAAAAATTATCCAAGTTCTAATTTATAAAGGCTTAATCATCATGGTTTGCCATTGGAGGGATCCTGCGGGCTCAATGCGTACAAACCAACTCTACAATAGGGAAAAACTTCCACAAGAATTGATATTAAAACATCACATGTGTGCACGACAGAATTTGTGCCAAGTAAAATGCATAACTTTAGATAGAATGCACAACTTGCGATACTGCATACAACTAAAAAGCATAATCACAATCCAGATTATTAAATCGTACGTGGTTACGAACTCCAAAAAAGGTTCCAAACGGCAAACACTAATGCAACCACGACACAGAACACCAAGTGAACCTGGAGCAAACTAAGGGACGGCAATAAACTCAACCATGACGCTTAATTGGTAAAAACAGAATACAGCCGTTCCCGTGTCAGCCCGATTAGGTATTTATGGTTCCAAGATATAGTGCAAGACACTCCGAGTGAAAATCCAGTAAATCGCTCCAGATCAAGGGAGCCGCCATGAAACCAAATAAACCCATTCGTTAATCACAACCAGACAGCATATTTTGTCTAGGGCAGACAAATCAAACACACACACACCATCAATCAATTCCTCTTTCTCACTAGTTGAAATTACCAACCCAACCAGGACTAGCCAAAAGCACTTTAAACCCGGAATCCAATCCGTATCACCATCATTATGATTGCAATCAAGAACAACCTAACTTAGAGATCGAACCGAGGAATTTAAATCAAATCGAGAATACGTACAGAATTAAAACTAATGCAACACGGCAATAGTCAAAGGAAACAATTGTGCAATTTGAATCTCATTAGTGGTGGGCAACTGATCTTGGGGATGCCAACAAATTTGTTTGGCAGAAAGGAGAGAACAAAATTGGAAGGTGTTCTTGGTTCGAGAATTTTACCTTTTGGGTACTCCTTGAATCGTTGAATGCATAAGTGGAGAGAGAGAGAGAGAGAGAGAGAGAGAGAGAGAGAGAGAGAGACAAAAATTAGAGAGAAGAGAAGAAGGGGGCTCTTTGATTAAAGAGTCAGAGCAAGCAAGAGCGAGGAAGAAAGAGAATGCAAATATGAGGCAAAGCAATGTGTCATGGGGGTTTATATAGCAAATTTCGAGACTACTTCCCGGTTCCGATATCCTTCCCGTTCACCGTTAAATTTCCTCCCGGTTTTTTTTTTTTTTTCCCCTTTTTTCTTTTTTGATATCCTTCGATTTATTTATATATTAATTATCCTTTCAACATTTCAATCAAAAACCCTAAAAAGTGCACCAAGAATTAAGATAATTACGACAGCCCACTCGGATGGATTCAATGCGAATAGACGACTACGTCCCCGCCAGTTGGCAGTTCCGGACCCCAGAATCGAGGGCATACTCGGTAACACGCCCCACAATTGTATCTTATAAATAGGTTTAAATACAATTTTATTTTATCTACTTTCAACTTTGATTTATTTTACCTCTTGTAGTTTCAAAATGTCCGAAACATCTATTGTATTTCTTGTCTTTTAAAAATATGTCATTTTTGGTCTTTATTTATAAAATTTAAACACAAATTCTATTCATAATATAAACCTTTAAATGACTATATGTCATAAGGTTAAATTGTATAAAATATACATAAACTTTGTAGTTTGTTTCAAAAATATTCTTATACTTTCAAAAGTTTCAATGTTATTCTTAAACTTTGCTAAACATTTCAAAATTGCATTTTAACTATGTTAAAAACTTAACAAAAAGTTGAAGTGACTATCACCAAGGCATCCTATGGAAGAGATGATATAACCTCACTTAAAAATTGAGACAAACTCATCGATTTATGAGGGAAAAAAATTAACCGTTAGATTTTTTTTCCTGTTTCTTCAATGCAAATGTAAACATCTTCTACACGGTTAATTTTTTTTCTCCTTATAAATTAGCGGATGTCTCAATTTTTAAGTGCGTCATCTTCCACATATCGATGTC
>JAOANK020000066.1:1817233-1832250 GCA_026257165.2 Telfairia occidentalis | reverse complement strand
AAGAAAAATTACAATAAGATTCAAGAATTAAAAAGAAAACTTGAAATATAAAGCTTAATTAGTAAATATAACATATACTTACTAAAACAAAAAACGATATTAATTTTAGACATTCTTATAAGTGAATGAAGTACTACTCCATCAATGGTGTCAATGATTTCTTCAGGAGATTTCAATAATTGTTACCATTGATATTAAGAACAACAAGCTCTAGAATTGTATTTACATTAGAAATTTAATATACACGCTAAACGTGCATACTAAAAAAAATGTAGATAACTAGCATGTTATATTGCATATGTAAAACATATATCTGATATGTTAAACATGCTGCGAAATATGTAACATTAAATCAAATATGTATGTAAATAGTAAACTATGATACTTACAGAAAATATCAATAATAACCTAACAATAATACATAAATTCATGAAATTAATATACAACAATAGAATTGAACATTTGAAAAGGAATATGTACAATGCAAAATTAGGTTACAAAAATGGAGTATTTATATACACATCATGCATAACATGAATATACCAATTTTCTTTGAGATTATCAAACTAAAGAGATTTTAAACATGCATTCAATAAATTGCAAATTTTAGAACTATGTTATACTAAAACAACAATTGCAATATATTTATGCATTAAGAAAATCAATGCTTAAACAAGAAAACAATATAATTCTAACTCAATATATGCTCATAAAATATGGAAATACACCAAATAGTCAATTACACTTGAAAAAGAAAAATAATAATTAAATATTTGAACAACATCAATAAACAAAAATACTATGATCATACATTGAATAATTAACAATAAAATGAATTCCAAAAGATTATGATAAACACAAAAACTTGATCATAACGTATACAATAAGAAATAACATATAGATCATATACATATTAGTATTTTTAACATTTAAAATATATATAATGTTCATATGATGTATATACACAAAATATATAGAACATAGGGAGAACTTTTACCACAATGTATAAGAAATAAAACCCAACATTTAGCAAACAACAATGGTAGAGAATCGTGCTAATAACGCATTATAAAATGAACACAAAAACAAGAACAAAATAAGGACAACAAGAACACCAAAGAAAAGATGGAGAGAAGAAAGTAGAGAGAAAGAAAGAATTCTTATTGAGTTGTGATTTACAAATGTCTCATACAATCACAATTTATAGGATTTACAATGGTGTAGGTTACAAGTTCTATATAATTCAAATTATGTAACCATCATGGGTATAATGAGTGATAAAGGAGGAGAATGAATGTGGAATTGTGTAACTCATGGAGGTTATGAATATCTACTTAATATATTCATAATACTCCCCCTTAGATATCCATTGTATATAGAATAATGCCTTGTTAAAACCTTACTAGGAAAAACCGAATGGAAAAAAATTCTAGTGAAGGAAAAAGAGTACATTATTCATATACTTAATAACTGCCTTATTAAAAATCTTGTTAGAAAAAATCCAGTGGGATAAAAATCTATCAAGGGAAAAAGAGTGCACTATATTTACTCCCCCTCATGGAAACATCATTTGAGATCTCTGAATCGCATTCTAATGTAATATATTATTGTATTTGATTATCAATTTATATGGATTTATTTTGTTCTAATAAATCTAAGTTTGATCTAGTTGGTTATGAAGATGCAGGTTATTTATCTGACCCATATAAAGTTAGATCTCAGACATATATATATTTTTTAATTATTTATATGTGGAGACACTGTTATATCATGACGATTTATGAGGTGGACTATAACAATTAATTCCTCAAATCATGCTGAAATCCTTGCGATTCATGAGGCTGATTGAGAATGTGAAGGCAATACACCCATGATTAGAATGAGAATGTATAGCTGATTAGAGGAAGATACTAAAGGAGATAAAATGAAACATATCTTGTCATAGATTTTTTACACTCATGATCTTGAAGAGAATGACGATATCACTGTCCAACAAATTTGCTAAAAAAATAACCTGACAGATCATTTACAAAGGCATTACCTATTGTGAAAGTTAAAACATTGGCGCACAACATTGGAATGCAACAACTAAGAGATCTCAACTGTTGTTTCCATGAGGGGGAGTGAATATACTGTACTCTTTTTCCCTTGACTAAGGTTTTATCCCACCGGGTTTTCCTAGCAAAGTTTTTAATGAGGCAGTTCTTGAAGTATATAAATAATGTACTTTTTTTTTTCCTTTACTAGGATTTTTTTCCATTGAGTTTTTCCTAGTAAGGTTTTAACGAGACATATATTCTATATACAATGGGCATCTAAGGGGAAGTGTTATAAATCCAATATTAAAGTAGATGCCTACAACCTTCATAGGTTACACATCCATATTCATTTACCCCATTAACTTTCATTATTCCCTCATGAGTTACAAATTTCATTTATGTTAGATCTTGTAACCCCTTATCTTGACAACCCTATTAATAGAGGTTGTATGAAGCATTTGTAACACACCACAACAACAAAGTTCAATAGAGAATCACAATTCTCTCTCCATCTTTTCTCTCCATCTTTCTCTTATATTTTCTCTTGTTCCTATTTTCTCTTTAGTTTTATACTATTAACATAGTTTTAGGATATTAATGCTCTCACTTATATAAATTTATGGTAGAAATATTTTATATTTTTATTTTAGGCTTAAATCTCATTTTGGTCCATGAACTTTCAAATTTGTTCTACTTTGGTCCTTGAACTTTCAAAATGTTCATTTTGGTCTTTAAACTTTTAGATTTGTTCTATTTTGGTCACTAAACTTTTAAAATGTGTATTTTAGTCCCTGAGCTTATAAAAAATAATCATTTTAGTCCTTGGTATATTATTTTGTCATCTAATGTTTACTTATCTGATGCTCGTCTTCAATTTATGTGACTTAAATACATGCTTACATTAACATGTTTATTCATATATTTGAAGTTATATCATTAATTTTCGTTAAAAATAAAATAAATATCTACTAAAATGGTTACTTTTTTAAAGTTCAATGATTAAAATGAATATTTTGAAAGTTGAGGGACTAAAATAGAACAAATCTGAAAGTTTAAGAACCAAAATGAACATTTTAAATGTTTAGAGACCAAAATGGAACAAACTTGAAAGTTTAGAAACCAAAATAAGATTTAAATCTTTATTTTATCATGTGCCTCGCTAAGAATGTGTGGGCGTGGCGGGATGTGCCAAAGTTATCTTGTACTAAATGGCATCATTATGACTAAGTGCATGTTTGGTATAACCTTTTGAAAAAAAGTTTTTAAGTAAAACATTTATTATATAAGCATTTTTGGAATAAAATTAATTAAATATTTAATTTAAAAAATCTTTAAATGTATTTTATATATTTTCATCTCATTTTTTATCATTAAAAATTCTAAAAAATATATTTAATTAGTTAAAAGCACTCTCCGAAATTCTAACCAAACACGGTTAATTTTGGAATAAAATACTTTTTTTTAATCAATAAATAGTTTAAAAGTCATACCAAACACACCCTAAATGCGCTATAGAATAAGAACATTCCATAAGTAAAATTTAATAGAACATGGATCACATGTATTTTCAAATTAGAAAAGAATAGAAATAAAATGGCCAACATGAACAAAGATGGGCAATTAAGGTATTTTTTCTCTAAAACAAATTAAGTTGTAGGTTTGAATTCCTAGGTCATGTAATATTATTTTAAAACCTTTCAAAAAAAATTATTTTAAAAAAGAATAAAAATAAAGTGTCTGTAATTCTGCAGTAACTACTAACTAAGTTTTGATGGAGGAATATATGATTTTATAGATTGTTTTGTTATTAGAGGGAAATATATCCGCGTTTTTTTCTTTATTTTTAAAAATTAAAACCATGTTTGATAATACTTCTGAATTTGATAGCATTGCTTATTTTTATATGAGGAAATATTTTTTAGCAATGATAATCAATTATTTGTTAATAAATTAAGTTTTTTTTCTCTCTTAAGTTATAAAAATCTAATATAAATTTTTATTTTATGAGTATAGTTTTCAAACTTTATCATCAAATATTTAAAAAGTAGCTTTAATATGTACTTTAATTTCCATAATTTGGTATTTTTTTTATTATATCCTTACAGTTCGTGAATGATAAACTTGACAATAAACTTATAAGACATGATATTTAATGAAATGTTTTTTTTTTTAAGGAATTAGAAAACCTAATTAGAGGACTTCATACAAAAAAAAAAAAAAAAAGGAAAACCTTAGTAGAGAAAATTAAAGTTTTTAAATCATTTTTCAAATTTTTAAGAAGTTGGCATAATTTTTTATTTTTCTTCTCTTAAATAGCCTTATTCCTCTAACTTTATGCCAACACGCCTAGTATCATGAAAAGCAAATTTATCATAAGCCAATTTTAATGTTCACTAACAATGAGCATATTAACACAAGTGATTACATTGAAAAATAATGGGATAATTACAAACTAAGCCCATTTTAAGAAACTCATTTCATAAAAGTCTACCGCCAAATGTTTTTTCAAAAATGGCTGGAGGACCATTTTTGTGATTATAAAAAAATATGAATATGATTCATTTGCCCATCTTTATTATTTGAAAAATAGAAAAAAGAAATGCAAGAATTTTACCCACGCACGCGTGATTAAGGGAGTATTAAATAAAAAAATCCCAACAATATTTACTCCACGTTTGGCATTCTTTCAAAATTGAAAAACCCTCCTGAAACTTCCTCTTTTCTCTCCCAAAATCAAAGTTTTCTTCAATCGTAAACCGTAGAAAATCAAAGCTTCATCTTCATCTGTTTCTTTAAGGGTATTTAGACTAACAAACCTTCATCTTCTTCCTCCTATCCATTTGAAAAGGTATGATTTTTTCCTCCAAAGCTCCAGCTTCATCTCCTTCATCGATAACATCTGCAATAGGGACCCTAGGTTTTAGTTTTTATTTATGAAACATTGTATGAATAATGCACCATGAGTGTGAAGCTTGAATTCGATACCGTCTTGCATGTACTCTTATTCATTGGGTATTCAGTTTGAAGCTTCAATTTTTAACTTTGGCATTTTATTAGTTTCTGAAAAAATGAACCCTAATTTATATTTCTGAAAATAAGTATGAATAAATCATATTCAGTGTGAAGCTTGCATTTATGCTGGTTCATTGTTCAAATGCCTATAAAAATAGAACTTTAGAGTGTATTATTTATATTCAGTTTGAATGTTACTAGTTTCTGTATTGAATTGAACGTGACATTATTCATTAACTATTTGAAATATTCAAAATGCACATGAAAAATTTATAAATTGAGTTCGAATACACTTAGTTTCAAAGTCATGAATAAATTGTAAAGTGTTTTAAGCGTATGTTGTTGAAATTTGAATGTGTGGAATCAAGTTGAAATTGTTGAAATTTCTATTTAGTTGAAATTAAAATGTGTGAAATCCCTCATTTTTAAAATTTCATGGATGCTGGTTTGTGGAGTAAATTTAAATGACCATTATTCATACATAGGATGAAAAATTACTAAAACGTTAGAAAAATTAATATAAATTGATATTCTAGTTTGTTAAATCACTAGTTTGAAAATTTAAATCACTATTGTTATGGGTGAAATCGTATAAGACCCAAGAGAAATGACCCAAGAAAGAAAGCCCAATCTTAGAAAGGGGTCAGCCAAAGGCCACCTCCCCAAAACGGGGTCGGTCTCGCCACCCCCAAAAGGGGTCGGTCGCGCCAACCACTAAGTGGGTTGTCCGAGGCCACCGACCCAGGGGAAATTGGTCGTACCCACCCCTAAAAGGGGTCGACACGTCCAAAAGGCCGAGACCTACCAAACCCCTAGCAAAAATTATCTTTTGAAAGAGTCGGTTGAGCCAGCCTTAGCTTAGTTGGTCAATTATTACCAAAGATATTGTAACGTGTAACGGTCAAAACGTACAAAATGTCAAACATCATTAGTAATGACGACGGTTACAATATGAGTAAAGGTTACATAATTATTTTCAATATGCCATCCTATAAAAAGAAAGGAGAATTTCGCTAAAGGTAAGCAACTCTTTTCTACTCTTTAGTGCTAAGTCAATTCTAATTACTCAGGCTAACTTGAGTGTCGGAGTGTTTGTGGCTTAGCACCATACCGGTGTGAGGTTATTCTATTTTACAGGTGTACACGTGTTCGTCCCCAATTAACAAATTTACCGTTGACCGGATTCTACAACAATTGGCGTCGTCTGTGGGAACGAGTCAGTGCTTTACCAATACTTGTGCATCTTAAAACTACCTGCACATCGAAAAGCATGAGTAGAGAAGTTGGTAACAACGATAACCGTCAAGGTGAAGGTGATGAGTTGGACTGGGAACGGCATCCTAGGCGAGTGGCAGTACGAGAGCAAAGTGACCAAAATATGGACCCGAATACCAAGTTTGTTGCATTGGAAGAACGGGTTCAAGGGATGGACCGCAACATCACCCGATTCATCGAGTGGCTGGATCGTCAGACCTGACATGAGCAACAAGGAGCTCGTGATTGTCCTCCACTAATCACTCGAGACCTGGCCAAGGGAAAAGGCCCGACGAATGATGGTGAAAGAGAATCACGAAGTCGAAATCCAAGACCAATAGAAAAATTACCTCTCGGAGGGAATGATAAGTGACCAGCGTAATCAGATATGAGAGATCAACTATCACGTTCGGGTGGCTGTCAATCGCGGTCACATACTGTACAAAATAATGCAATCTAAAGCCATTATCATGGGAGTCGTTCTCACAGAACGCCTCTTGTGGAATGAGAGGAAGATCGAGCCGAGAAAGGAGACCATGGTTCAGACCTCCGTGATTTATTAAATCAAAAATAGAAAGATTAGATGTTTGAAGAGTCCGAGGTGGAAAGTCGACTGTGGGCAGTCGAGCTGTAAAAAAATCAAAATCAGCTCGGTAATATGAAACAGGTCCAAGGTGGAGTAGGCTTGGACTTGGAGAATTTGTTAGACCAAGTTGACCTGTCGTTTACTGATGAGATTATGCAAGAACCTGTTCCACTCAAGTTTAAATTACCAACCATGAAACCTTATGATGGGTCGAAAGACCCGATAGAGCACCTCGATACATTTCGATCATGGATGGAGCCCCATGAAGTCCGGGATGCAATATCAAGTGTCGGTCATCTTCTGTCACTCTGACCGGCGTTACTCGTAAGTAGTTTTGTAAGTTGAATGGAAGTCAATTACATCATTTCGGGACTTGGCATGAGCCTTTGTAATCCAATTCTTGGGTGGTCGAGATCAAAAGAAGCCACTGACCTATTTGTTGACGATTAAGCAAAGGTCAGGTGAATGAGAATATGTGTCGTGGTTCAATGGCGAAGCACTTCAGATTGAAGACAACACTGATGGAGCGGCTCTTACGACTATCGTGGTTGGACTGAAAGATGAAAAATTTTTATGGTCATTAGTGAAAAAGGCACCGACTACTTATGTCGAGCTTCTTTTTAGAGCATAGAAGTATATGACTGCTATGAGTTACTCCACTCGAGGTGGGGGTCGAATGAAAGAAATGGAAAGCCCGACTATGCGAAAGGGAAAGGTGAAACGGAAGAGGGTCGGTCTGATGTGAAGAGGCGAAAGACTGATGACCGAGTAGAACATTCCTCGCAGCAAGGGCTTCCTGTCAGCAAGTTCGAGCGCTACACTCCAACAGTTGTACCCCTTGAACAAATTTTTATGGAAATTCGAGACAAGGATGAGCTGAAGTGGCCTGTAAAGATGCACGCTGGATCACATCGAAGGAATAAAGATAACTATTGTCTTTTCCATAGAGACCATGGTCACTCAACTTTTGATTGCTTTGACTTGAAAGAGGCGATGGATGGTCTTATCCAACATGGGCAGTTAAAGGAATATGTTGGAGATAATAGCAGTCAGCGCGAAGGACGAAGCCAAAGCTGTGGATGCCAAGGCGACGGAGAAGGATCCCCACCTCCACAAGAGATCATGACCATCTTTGGTGGATCAGCTGGGGGGAGTCTGGCAAAAAACGAAAGGAAAAAGCGCGAGAAGTTCGAATCGCGCCAGAGATTAGGGAAGTATATTCTGCTACCTTGGCTGAGCCAATTCCACCCATCGAGTTTGCTGAGGAAGAGGCATCTCGAATCCATCAGCCTCACAATGACGCCTGGTGGTTACCTTAACAGTGGAAAATATTAAGATGAGACGCATTTTGGTGGATGGAGGCAGTTCCACCGATATTCTATCTGTCTCAACGTATGAAGGCATGAAGTTAGGCTGAGAGCTTTTGAGGAGTAGCCCAACTTCTCTAGTTGGATTTGGCTAGGAGAGGGTCATCCTAGAAGGAAAGATTGAACTCCCAGTAACCTTGGGTGATGGCGCGAGTTGCATCACCAAAATGGTAGAGTTCCTTGTAGTAGGTTGTCAATCTGTCTACAACGCAATTTTGGGACGGCATACACTTCACGCCTTGGGAGCTGTATCTTCCACATATCACCAAGCCATAGAGTTTCCAACCCCATGAGAGGTGGAAATTTTCTGAGGCCAGCAGCAAGTGTTATGGGAGTGTTATTTTACCGCCCTAAAAGGGTAAAAATCTGCAGATAATTGACTCAGTTGAGAAAATCGGGGCTAACACCATCAGCAGAGAGGCTGAGGCCAATTTTGATGACATGGCACCCTTGATGGACGAATGCCTTTGGACCTCAGGGCGAGTTTGTAGATGGCGACGTAGAGAAATTGGGACATACCTGCTAGCGGATGAGTGGAAAACTAACACCTCATCCTTGGAATGCTAAACATCTTAAGATTTATTTTCAGTAATTTGGAATTTGGCTGTGACTTGTTCTTTTTCAAAAAGAGTTTAGAAATAAAGCATTTTGTTTTGATAATAAGTCTACTCAAGCAGATGTTAGCTTTATGAGTTTCAATCACACTATATGTTTTGATGATAACAAACAGTTACAATTTATTGATGATTAGTGTTTTTAATTGTTCACAGCATACAGCTCGAAAAGACAATTCCAACGCATTTTGAATTGCTCAAATCGGACGTCAGACGAAGAAATTACGACTAAAAGAAAATTGAGCATAATTTAAAAACTTTGACACGTGCGAGACGCAAATGTTCGTCACCGTTACAGCACGAGTTCGAGCCCTACCAAACACATTGTTCTTCCATATTTTCTTTCTACTTTTTTTCAAAAAAAATTAGCCGTTATGCTTTCCTTTTCCATCTTTTTAATCTCAATCATTCATCATTTTAACCTTGATCTAATGGCCAGATTTAATTCTAATTTTGATATTCTTTTAATCCAAAATTATCCTATAAATTTCAGCAATCTTTCTTCTCCAAATTACAACCATTCTTGCTGAATTTTTTTCTCTCCTAAGCCTCTATTGCTAATCATCTCCAAAGTTCAAAGTGCTATTTTGTGTGAGAGATTTATTTATTTTTGAGAGATTAAAGTAGATTATATTTGAGTGGAAAATTGTGTATCTTTTGTGAGAGTTTTTAGTTTTATGGGTTTCAAATTTCATTACTTTAAATTGAGTTTTTGTAATAAGATGTGGGAACACCTTGGGATTATGAGTGTGGTTTAATCCTGAACCAGAAAAAGGATTTGTAGTGGTTTGATCCTGAACCTGTTAAAAGGATCGGTAGTGGTTTGATATTGAACCCTGTAAAAAGATCGGTATAGGTTGGATCCTGAACCTGCAAAAGGATCGATAGGGGGTTTACTCTTGCACTTGTAAAAAGAGTGATCGAACGGTTTGGTTCTCACCCGTAAGAGAGCTGTTGTAGTAAAATACCTAAGAAGGAATCTTGGGGAGTGGAGTAGTAATTTCCGAACCACTATAAAACTTTCGGTGTCATCCTTCTCTCTATACTTTCTAAATTTTCGTTGTTGAATTACTTTGTTGATTAGAACACATGCTTATCTAAATCGTTTTATATTTCTAATTAATTTTAGGGTGCTTATTAGATTAATTTTTAATTATATTATTTCCATCTAAGGTGATCGAAAAAGTTTTAATTTTTTTAAGCAACCCTATTCACCCCCCCTCTAGTGTTGCCATACGATCCTACAACAGATTTCTAAGTTATCAAATCTACTTGACGGGGGCATGAGGGATTAAGAGAACAACAAAACAAAACATCAATAGAGTTCAAGGTCCGGGCGTTCATCGAAGCCGAGGCGTTCATGAAGACTGAGGCATTAAAAAATTTCTTGTGTTTAACCAAGAACAAAGCATGTGCCTAAGGTGATTGGTCGGGACATTTAAACAGTTGAGGCAACTAGATGGCCAAGGCGTTCAGAAATTTCCTTGGAGTATTTAAGCCAAAGTGTGTGTTGGTCAAAATAATTTATTGTTAAATTCAAATTGCTCACCAAATGCAAAGGCAACAAGTCAAGAGTTTGAGTAAGATAAAAATATTTTCACTTAGCATGTGGGAGGTACATGATTGATAAGTTGAAGGCAAAACGAAGCTACGAGTTAAGTATTTCCTTCCGAATTGCCAATGTTCATGGGAATATTATCTAAATTTACACTTGCCTCCCCTTCGTCTAAGTTGTCGAGATCATGAAAACTAGGCATATCACAATATTGCTTGTATTCGTCTTGAACAAATTGGAGATCCAAGTCAGGATAACAAGATTGGACGGTACGAACGATCCAATCACTTTCGTAACCCATCGCTTCATTTTCCAAGGCAATAAAGTCCAAAGTATTTTTGAATTCTTCAGTCAAAAACTTGGAATCTTGGAGTTTGGCCTCTACTATAGCTAGTTGGGTTTTCAAAATTTCAATATGCTCCAGTTGAATCTTCGAAGTGTTTAACTAAGCTTCATAATCTGATTGAAGAGAAGTAAAAGCGGCTTCGGTCCTCCGAAGTATTTGGTTGGCTTGGCAATATGACACTCGAACTTCTTCTAACTCACCTTGGGAGACGTAATTTTGGTGTAAGAATGTAAGTTCCTCGCCAAGAGCCGCAGCGGACACCACCACATGGTGAAATGCATGTGAATGGAATGGCAAGTGGTCAAATGAATAAATCTTCTAAGGTAAAGTGTGGTACAAAGAAAGGATACTTACGGTCCGTAAATGAGAAAGAGCTAGGAGTAAGCCCCCTGGAGATCATTAGCGTCTTGCATACTTCTCTATAGTAGACTCTCTTCTAGGGCGATTCACAAGGCAAGGAGTGGATGAGCATGGCGACGTTGTCACTAGCCTCCTCGTATGGACCAAGGTAAGAGTAGATGTATAGGTCGTCTTCATCTTCAATGTTGTAGGACGAAACCGTTGAAAGACCAACAACATCCAGGTTTTTAAACCCAGGTGGCAATGATGGTTCATTATGATCTTCTAAAGGAGGATCACCGAGAATGACAATCAGGCCAGTGGCTGAGGTGCGAGCACCACGTGCGGCTTGGCATCTCCTTTCACGTTCAACTGCGGATATCATGCCTCTAGGCATCTCTCTAAAAAAAGAGGAGGAAGTATGAGATGAGGCCGACCCAACAAGAAGACCCGTCACGGGACCAACTCGATGGGAAGACCCATTGTGGGATTGACCCAGATGGGAAGATCCTTTGTGGGACTGACTCGATGGGAAGACCCGTTCTAGTGCCAACCTGACTGGAAGACCCGTTCTAGTACAAATGTGGTGGAAAGATTCGTTCCAGTGCCAACGTGACGAGAAGACCCATTCTAGTACTGACGCGATGGGAAGACTCGTCATAGGACCGACCTGATGGGAAGACCCGTCGTAGAACCAACTCGATGTGTAGATCTGTTGTGAGACCAACCCAATGGGAAGACCTTTTCTTGTACCGAAGCGACAGGAAGACTCGTTTTACTCACTGGTTTCTTCTGTAGAAAGTATGAAACCTTGTCGAGCTAAGTTCTCAGGTTCAACCAATGAAGGCCCACAGAGATGGGTCCACCAAAGTTTGAGAGGAAAGAGAAGTCTTTTAGATTGAATGAATATGGAAAACGTGGGCACGTGCTTAAGAAAAAAAAACATGTGGGCCGAGGCATACTAGATTGAGGCGTGCGTGGATCGAGATGCACGTGAACCAATGGGCACACGAGCCAAAGTTTAGTTTAAAGCCAAGTTTATCAAAATGATATAGAGGAAATGAAAAATTGATAGACTTAATTCCACACCCAATGAACTCCCGATCAAGGCGTGGAAAAGAAATTGCCAAAGAGGCATAGTTCACGAACCTAACTCGGGAGTGAGGCCACTGTTATGGGTGAAATTGTATAAGACCCAAGAGAAACGGCTCGAGAAAGAAAGCTCAATCTTAGAAAGGGGTTAGCAAAAGGCCACCTCCCCATAAGGGGTCAGCCATGGCCACTCCCAAAAAGGAGTCAGTCGTACCACCCCTAAAAGGGGTCAGCTAGGGACATCGTTGAAATGGGTTCAGCCACGCCCACCCTTAGATGGGTCGGCCGCGCCAACCCCTAAGTGGGTTGGCCGAGGCCACCGACCCATGAAAAATTGGTCATACCCACCCTTAGAAGGGGTCGGCACGCCCAAAAGACCAAGGTCGACCAATGCATTAGTAAAAGTTATCTTTCAAAAGAGTTGGTTGAGCCAACCTAGCTTAGTTGGTCAATTATTACCAAAGATATTGTAACGTGTAACGGTCACAACGTACAAAACGTCAAACATCATTATTAATGACGACGGTTACAATATGAGTAAAGGTTACGAAATTATCTTCAATATGAATATGCCCTCCTATGAAAGGAAAGGAGAGCTTGATTAAAGGTAAGCAACTCTTTTCTACTCTCTAGTGCTAAGTCAATTCTAATTACTCGAGCTAACTTGAGTGTCGAAGTGTTTGTGGCTTAGTACCACACTGGTGCGAGGTTATTCTATTTTGCAGGTGCACACGTGTTCGTCCCCGATCAACAAATTTACCGTTGACCAGATTCTAGTATCAACAACTATTAGAAATACTAATTTGTGGTGAATAGAACGATGTTCGTATATTCACTTTGATATATTGGGTATACAAAAATCAAACTCAGTTGGAATGTTAGATTTGTAGTGTGTTGAATAGAAACATGTTAGTATGTTCATGTTGACATAAACATATTAATTATACATAGTAAATAAAAATGTTTGCTAGTAGGTATGAATAAAAATGTTTTCTGTTTTAATTCAATGTTTGATGTTTATATTGAAGTGTAATTATATATTTTGTGTTACATTTGAGTATGAAAAAAATATACATAATATGTATTTCTAAATTTCTTATTCAACATATTTGTAGACGGTGAAGAAAGAGAAAGAAATCAAAGAAAAGAAATAAGAAGTGGAAGAATTAGAAATATTCCATAAATGGAAAAAGGATCAAAGAAAAACAAAGGATGAAGTAGTCATGCTGAGTTCATGGGAGGTATGAAAATACAATAAAAATACACAAAATTTCAAACTATGTTTTATTTACATATTATTAATATAACTAATTAAATTGCAAGATAATACTAGTGATGATGAACCATAAGTTGGAATACCGACTTCTTCAACCTTCTACGATAGACTATTCTATCATATGGCAAGTATAAGACCAAATTAAAAGATAGGAAATAATGAGGTAGGATCACGTGCTCATCAAGAGAGAAGAGGTGAGGACAAAGTTGTAAAAACACAAATTGTTCCCTATGTTGAAAGTATAATTCTACGGAGTGAGGTATGTATAGTATGACAACTTGACTGCAATAGTTTTTATTTTTATTTTTATTTTTATTTTATATTTTTTTAAGAGACAAAACTGATCTAATACATGGATGTAATAGGGATTCTAATATAGATCATACGTCTTTCACGTCGAAGAGACAGGCGATGATATTGGAACTGAAGTAAAAAAGACAGAGGAAGATAACATCAAGATAGAGAAAAATAATATTAAATAAATTGAATGAATAAATTCATTAAATAATTTAAATTGGTTATAATTGGCTTCGCATAAACCAAAAAGGTTTAATATTCTAAAAGTTGGTGAAATGGAAGAAATTCTGAAGAGGAAACACATTTCAATTTAAATGAAGAAGAACTAAATAATGAAATGCATGAAGAGAAAACAACTCAGGAATAAGAAAAAAAAAGAAGAAATTGGCAGATGAAGTTGAATCAGAGGTAATATATTAATAACAAAAAAATTAATGCAAAATTAACTGTTAAAATATTATAATAATATTTGTAGGAAGATCTAGTGCCACTAATAAAAAGGAAGGAAGCTAAAAGGTCAAAAACAATACACACAAGAGTCTTAATTACACAACAACCAAGCGTGGTATTAGAAATAATGAAGCAATAATCCATTAAAAAGATGATTTGAATGAGTTACAGACACCCAAGAACAACTGGAGGTGAGGATTTTCCCATGTGTCCCCACCATATTAGCCTTTATGCTGAAGCATTTGGAATATCGTGAGTTTTAGCTCAAATGGTTGTACATAAATCTGTGGTTCCTAGATTTAACAATGGCATTACATATTCTTGTTGGTTTAAATCTTATTTTGGTCCTTGAACATTCAAGTTTGTTCCATTTTGGTCCTTAAACTTTCAAAATGTTCATTTTGATCTCTGAACTTTCAATTTTTTTCTATTTTAGTCCTTGAACTTTCAAAATGTTCGTTTTGGTCCTTAAACTTTCAAAAAGTAACCATTTTGGTCCTTATCTTTATTTTATTTTTAACGAATTAATGATATAGCTTTAAATATATGAATAAGTATGTTAATGTGAGTATGTATTTAAGCCACATAAGTTGAAGACAAGCATTGAACAAATAAATATTAGATGATAAAATTATATACCAAGGATCAAAATGATTAATTTTTAAAAGTTAAGGGACTAAAATAGACATTTTGAAAGTTCATTGACCAAAATGGAACAAACCTAAAAGTTCAAAGACCAAAATGAACATTTTGAAAGTTTAGGAACCAAAATAGAACAAATTTAAAAGTT
>JAOANK020000066.1:1802576-1817133 GCA_026257165.2 Telfairia occidentalis | reverse complement strand
AAAAAAAAAAAAAATTTATTGTTGTTTTTTTTTTTTTTGTTGAGTTTATCAATAAGTGAGGGTGAGAGTTTGAACCTCTTACCTCTTGGTCGAGAATATTGAAAGTTGATGATACTATTCTTAAAAAAAAAATCTTTAGAAATTAATTTGAGTAAAAAAATGAAAATACTTGTATAATGCTAGGTTGTGTTTAAAATCTCAGTTTCATGTTCTTGTAAAACGGAAGCAGATTTGGGTAACGACCTTCTTTAATTAAGATTAGTAAAGAAAGAATTTGAGAATTAATGCGCGATTAGCGTCGAGCAGAGAAAAACGATGGCAAATCAAATCAATGGCCCTTCAATTCTCCTTTCGCAGCCTAACCTTTGACACTCTGACCTTCTAAAACGCGCCTAATTCCCAATTCTTCTTCGATTACGTAATTATATTATAAACCCCAATTCCAATCCACTTTCTTCCTTCAATTAGCTACCTTTCATTTGATTTGATTATTATTCCTCTAAGTCTTTCTTCTCTGGGTCGTTCGTCTCTCTCATTCTTGCTCCAGAGAAAAATAGCAGACCGGAAATGAAGAGCCGTGGCATTAGAAAGATTTCTATTACATGGGTTCCTTTCTTTTGTCTCTCCTTCTTCTTTTTCGGTATGCTCGTCACAAACAGGTTTTATTTTCGCCCTTTGTCTTCCCCTTTTGATTTGATGTGATTCTCTCTCTTTTTCTTTTTTTTATGGATGATGATTAGCTTATTGGTTTGATTCTTGATTCATTGGGGTTTTGAATTTTGGGGTTACGTAGCAGGATATGGTCCGTGCCTGAATCCAATGGCCAGGTCATCTCCCGGCGTCGGCATGAACAAGAACTTCAAATCGTTTCCGAAGATAGCTCAATTAAGATGGTGAGTGTTTGTATTTGATTTCTAGACTTTTACGACTGATTCTGTTGCTTATTCAGTCTAATTTCATCTTCTTGGAACATTTTTAGCCAGCGGATAAAAGGGACGTGATGAACGAAGTTTACAGAACTCACGAAGCGATCCAGTGAGTGCAACTTGAATTCGTATTCATTTCATTTTTTGGTTCGCTCTATCATTTTTCCAGTTTGGCGTCACAGTGAACCAAATTATTTTCCATGTGGATGTGTATAGATCTCTTGACAAGAAAATTACAATGCTTAACCTGGATTTGGTGGAGGCTAGGAGTTCTCGGGAGGTGCACTTCTCTGATAGCTCTACCACCCCCTCGATCGAATCCTCTGGTAAAGGCAACCTGCCGAAGAAGAAAATGTTAATGGTGATCGGGATAAACACCGCTTTTAGTAGTAGAAGGCGTCGAGATTCTGTCAGAGAGACGTGGATGCCTCGAGGTATCTATGCCCCATCCACTGTTCTTATGTCTCATTTCAATCAGTTAACGTTAGTTTTCTGCTAAAACATACTTTGATGTTTGGTCAGGGGAAAAGCTGTTCCAGTTGGAGCGAGAGAAGGGGATTGTCGTCCGGTTTATGATTGGCCACAGGTAGAATTGCGCTTCTTGTTGGGTATTTGATTCTAGCTTCTTGTTTGAAATTAGATGCAGGTGAAAAGAGGGGAAGTCACTTGCTTCCATAATTGTTTTTTTTTTTGTTTTTCAACCCATCAGCCTTAATTAATGAAATAGGTAATTAAAAGAATTGGGTATTAGGGTTTTCGTTTGTCAAAGTTTTCTCTGTGGTGGGTGCCTTAGATTGTTTCAAGACACAACATAGGATTGGGTTTGTGATAGACTTTTGTGATGAAACATTTTTTTTCTATAAATACTTGTGAGAGAAGCACCAATTAAGTGTTTTAAAGCCATTTTAAAGTATCGTCATAATTACCCTTTGACTATGTAACCAAACCTATGGAAACTTTGAAAAATGCTTTAGAATTCTGTCTTTTAATAAAGGATACAGAGGAAGGCGGTAGCAACTAAATACCCATCCATGGTCATTCTCGCAATTTATAAGATGGGAGTGTAAACTTATATTTCTCCTTTTTCTTCTCCACGCAAAGGACTATAGTGAAAACTAAAAGGTGATGCATGGTCTCAACACATTATAGGATGGTCCAACATAGGTCATAAGTGATGAAACTGCAACTTATACCATATTCTTTAATTTCTTGATAATAAGACTTCAAGGCCCTCTGTTTTACAATCATAATCACACGTAGATTTTCTGGATTGTTTCCCATCGTCGAAACTGAATTTTGTTATTAGATGTGGCAAACAAATTCATTATTGCTGGTTCCTTTTTACAGAAGCAGCAGCAACTGTTAATCTGCTCGCTTTCTCTTTTCACCTTTTTTTTTTCTGGTTACTTTAGTAATTAAGTTATAATGTTATCATGTTATGTGTGAAATTCTGACCTTTCTGATTGTGATTATACTGTTTATATTATATTCAGAAAAAAGTCTTGTTATGTGAAAGTCGTTCTAGCATGTTCTCTCTTGAACTGGATAATCCCACCTTATTCTCCCATCATCCTTTTGTATATTATTGTAGTTTCATCCTGATCCATTATTTGACCAGCTTCCTTGTTTTCAATGGACTAACCTCAATGGTTTTTTCATCATTAGTGCAACTTCCAACAGCATTTTAGATCGTGCTATTGATTCAGAAGATGCTCTGCACAAAGATTTTCTTAGGCTGGTAAGAGAACTTACATGGAGTAATGATCATATAAAAGAATGATTGATATTCAGTTCATAAATTGGATCAGCATTGCATTGATGTGTAGGAGCATATTGAAGGGTACCATGAATTGACTGCAAAAACAAAATCTTTCTTTTCCACTGCCGTTGCTAAATGGGATGCTGACTTCTATGTTAAGATTGATGATGATGTCCATGTCAATTTAGGTATGCTTCACGTAGTTTAGTAGATATTCTTTCTATTTATGTGATAGCTTAAAATACGTTTATCAAGTTTGGATTTCTTATATTTCTTTTGCATAATAGGTATGCTAGCTACTACTCTTGCTTACCACCGGTCAAAGCCGAGAGTTTATATTGGGTGCATGAAATCTGGGCCTGTTCTTTCTTCAAAGTAATTATCATGGACTCTCTTTTTGGCACAACACAATTATATCATTCTATGTTGGTTTCTTTTATATAAATATTTGAAAAGGTTTGTTATAATATTTTTGCATTTTTGTTATTAATCACAGGGCTGTTAAATACCATGAACCTGAATACTGGAAATTTGGAGAGGAGGGAAATAAGTACTTCCGACATGCAACTGGGCAGATTTATGCAATCTCAAAGGATCTAGCCAACTATATCGCAGTCAATGAGTAAGGATATAGCATTTCTGTGTGCATCTAGAAGTGCTTTTCTACTACATGGGTTAATAGAGGAACAATCCATTTACCGAAAACTCGAAAAGTTATATTAGGAAAATTATAATCTTTCAATACAAACATCTGCTTGTAATTCTCTACAACTTTTTCAGTCAATGGATCCGTTGACTCCTCCAACTTAAAGCCATTATTTTCTCCATTGGAAAGCAAATTAAAACTCTTTTTCTCCTTGCAGAAGACTGAAGATTTTCTTTTTCAGAACTTGTACTTTTATTTTTATTTCTATTTGTATTTCAAATACTTTGGATCAATATCCTATTAATCTATCAAATGATCAGATCTATAGAAGACATAAAGTTAATACATCATCTTAATCACATGTCTTATTAATATCCTTCACGTTATGTGATGATCTTTAGAGTACATAAAGTAAATACATCATTCTTATTCACATTCTTAATTTATATCATTCATGTATCAACATGAGATATAGAGTTAATTAAAATATACAACTTTGTTCATATAGAATTTTCTAAATGCATCTAATGTTAACTGAAATAAAAGAAAATGTATGGACTTTAATGAGAATCAAAAGTTCCTTACTTGAGCTTGCAGCTTCTCCTTGGGTTTTGATATTTTATATTATGTTATCTCATCCCTCTTTTTTTGTTCTTTGGCAGTTCAATAAAATTCTCTGGTTTCTTATAAAATGAAGAGATATATTATGATGTTATCTTTTGCAGATTATGGATTATATATTTTTAATTGTTTATTAGTAAGGGAAAAGTAAATGAACTCAGCCTTGTGTTAAAAAAAGTTCATGAAAAATGAATAAAACTTAGCAAACTTTCCTCTCCACTAAGAAGAAAAAAGGAAAAAATCTATGTTAAGCTGGTTAATATTTACTGTGAGATTTAAGAATGAAGTAGTGTAGTGAGATTGTCCTGGTCAATTCCAAAATGCTAAATTTGTGCAAGTTATATATCCTCTACCTTTCTGTAAGATTCTCTCTGTGGCGCTTCTTAATTGTGCAAGCTTAAATTCAAAGAGTTGCAACTTCTGATGCAGGCCGATTTTGCACAAGTATGCCAATGAAGACGTGTCCCTTGGTGCTTGGTTAATAGGCCTCGAAGTTGAGCATATTGATGAACGGAATATGTGCTGCGGGACTCCACCTGGTAAGGTGTTCGTTAGATATAGATGAACTTATATTTAGATAGCATACACTATGAAGTAAAGACCAAATGTTTTAGATGGACCTGGTTATGTTTTTCCAGTCCTAGCGACAAGTTCTTTCTCTTATTGCAAAGCATCTTTTTTACTCTGTTGCATAGTTTCATCTTGTTTTTTCTCTAAGGACGTTAAAAATTTGCAGACTGTGAGTGGAAGGCACAGGCAGGAAATGTATGCGTTGCATCGTTTGACTGGAGTTGCAGTGGAATATGCAAATCGGTGGAGAGGATCAAGAATGTCCATGAAAAGTGTGGCGAAGGGAATGGGGCTGTCTGGAGTGCCTTAATTTAATTGAAAGCTTCTCTAGATCTATTTGGGTTTTTGACATTACTCAACTGTGATCAGACAAAAGCTGGAGACTTGTTTGGGAGTTGAGATGGAGATGAGAGATTATCGAAACACTGCACGTAAAACCTTGAAAGAAGCAACGAACGACGACCGTGCGAGGATGGTTTGCATTTATAAGATTGCTGAGGAATACAATCACATATTCAGAAAAATGAAAAAAAAAAGTAGTTCTTCCACAAAGCTTCCAATTTTGTTCGTGTGAGTTAGATTCATTTATACCCCTGTTTCTTGTTAGTCTTCCCTTCTGATTATAGGATTGTGTATTGTGTACTTTTAAGCTTTGAGTTCCTATTCAATGTGTCAGATTCTGTTTATTTGTGTCATTGCTTTGTATAGTGAAACGATAGAGAGTGAAATTGTTTGTATCATGATTTGTAAATTTATATAGAAAGGATCCCAGCTTTTATTTCTTTTCCATAAACCTTGATTTGATATCAGAATTGTCTATAATATCTGTTAAATTTCCCGATAGAAGTTGAGGGATACTGCAAATTTTACACAAAAGAGATAGAAAAGCAACTGAATTGGTTATCCTAACCCATGAAGCTCTGTTATCTGAATATTTCCTCTACATGATGAAACACAAAGCTCCTATGTTTTCAAAATTATCAAATCTAAGTATGAAAAACTTGAGAGGGAGAAGAGAGAGAGGTCTGCTTGTGAAGATCAGAAGTTAGAAGGAGGCTGAGCTGGTGCGCCGCAGTTGGTATCTAGGCATTGGAATTGGAATTGACGAAAACAGTCTCTCTACTTCCTGGAAAAGTTGAAAGGAAATACAGCTTCTTAAATAAACACAATCACCAGTCCTATGATAAGAATGAAACATAATTTGATCAAAATATAACTATCTGGTTGGTTGAACTATAAGCTGATAATTGATGTACTTGCCTCCTGCTTTCTCAGCCAACTATTTGTTTTCCTCAAGCATAATACTTCATGCTCCAACTGATTCGTATAAGCCTATAGTATTGAAACAAACAAACAAACAAACACATGGTGATTTATATGAAAAATGTTGTGTAATGATGCCTGATGGCAATGTCATTTTATGGTGTTTCGTGAATTTACCTGTTTCCTGGCTCTGGACCTTGCAGCAGACTCACGGTTCTTGATCATCCTCTTCTGCCTTCTTTCAATAGTCTTCTCCTTGACATCATCTAACTGTCTCCGTTTCCGGCCACAATTACCGACATCGGAGTTCGACGTCGGCGTCGGCGTCGGTGTCGGCATGGCCTGCAGGTTGTAAACACCAATATCTGGCAGACTCCCATGATTGTGAACAGTTTGAGAACCTGGCAACTTGGAATCAATCAGCAATGCTCGTTGGTAATGCATCCAATCCATCCCTTCTGCCAATGCCGAAACCTCGGCCATCGGATCGTGCTGCGGCTGGACGTCGTCCCCGTTTCTTTCTCCGGGAAACAACGAAGCCGTGGCGGCTGCTGCAGCAGGAGATGAAGAGGGAGGGTCATGTACCAGCTCTGCTTCTTCCACAGACATCACATTCCTCAGAACTAATTCATCTAAATTCATTTCCTATTCATCTAAATTCACTAACACTGCATCTCATCCAGTTGTTTTCTGTTCCTCTGCTACTTCAAAATCTGCACAGTGAGACAAATGATGAGGGAAGAGAAGAAAGCCAAATTGGTAGAAGTTTTGAGGAGAGCCATAAATCAGATGGAGAAGGATCTGTCAGGTGGTGATTTGTTGAAGGGGATCCTATATTTTAGAGAGAGAAAGAGAGTAGTTTCTCAGTCCAACATCCCAACCTGATATTCTTGCTAATTTTGTGGGATACAGAGATGGAAATTCTAAGCCTTCAAACCTTCCATTATTACCAATCTGCTTCTCTTTCTTCTCTTCCATTAGAATGCAATTATATTTCTGATCAAACCCATCTGGTTTTATTATAAAAACATTGCGGTATAGCATATGCCAATCCCATTACAAGCCTTAAATATAGTCCTGTTATCATATTAATTACCCATCTGGTTTTATTTTAAATAAATGCAATTGCAGCCAAACCGAACATAGCTGTTAAAAGTATATCTCCTTGATCAATAAGTCATGGTTTCGAATTGCCCACCCCACATGTTGTTGAAACTAAAAACAAAAAAAAAAGCAATTATTTTTGGAGTATATGTGTAACATACCATAATTCATGTTTTACATTACAACATGATAACCTTTTTTCTTTTTTTTTGTTATTTAGTTTGTACATTAACTTTTTTAGTAATAACATGTCTGCTTTGATTTTTTACATTTTAAAATGACGATAAAATTTCAGTTTATTTTTTTTTTTTAAATAAAAGCAAAATTTGTAAGATTATTATTATTATTCATGTGTAGGAAGGAACAGATTTAGCTGGAAGCTTAAAGTCCTAGATGAAAACTATAAATCTATTATATTTTACCAGGCGAGCTGAAAAATATAGAAATTCTACCATTAGGTAAACTTGTTTTAAGAAATTAACTAAGTCTTTTCAAAAGAAAGAAAAAGAAAAAAGAAATTAACTAGGCATAGTCCTAAAATATTAGAAACTGATCAAATATGAACAGATGACCGGCTTTATGTGTCAAGTTTATATATTAATATAGAAGAATTAAAAAAAATGTTAAATTACAAGTTTAGTCTCAACTTTTAAGTTGGTACCTAATAGTTTTTTTTTTTAACATCATATAGGATTTTGAACTTACAATTATATATTTAATAGGTCTCTAAACATTCAAAAAATATTTAATAAATCTTTAAACTTTCAATTTTGTGTCAATAGATCCTAAACTTTTCATTTTGCATCTAATAGATCGTTGACCTGACCAACATTTTCTAAAATTCACAAACATATTAGACACGAAAGTAAAAGTTGAAGATTCTATCAAATACATAATTCAATTTTATGTTTCATAGATTTAAAAAATGTCGAATATGTCGATGATTTATCTGGCACAAAATTAAAATTTCTCAAAATTATTGACACCTTTAAAGTTTAAAAATATATTAAATACTTTTGAAAAAATATTGAATATGTCATCAACCTATTATACTCAAAATTGAAAATTTAACTATGCTTCAGTTGATATATTAAATACTTATTATATACTTTTTAAAATATATTAAATTCTCAACCTCAAATGTTGTTGAATAAAAAAAAAAAAAATAGTAACGTGAAATATACTGGTAATTTTAGCGATAAAGAATATATCTAAGACGTTGTTCTAAAATTTTAGAATTAATTGAATGTCATACACGAGTAGTCGTAATCACTTTAACTTTAAGGTGTGCGCGTCCCGCGCGTGTGGTAAATTTCCTTTTCGTACCGAGCGAACGAAAACGAAACAATTGCTTCTCTTACAATCGGACTCCGATCTCATCTGCCGATTTCCGCCCTAACGCCGATCCCTCTCATTGTTTCTCTCTCTCTCTCTCGTTTTTCTGTTCGATCCGTCGCCATGAATATCGCAGAACAAAGATCTGTTGCTGTTCCGAATCCTTCATTCATTTTGTATACTTGGTTCGTACTCTTACTGTCACTCACAGTGAATCTGGCCAATGCCTCAATCCATTTATACAACAAAGAAATTTTCATCGATGTCGGTAATGCTTACCTTCTCTCCGGCGGCAGTGAAGGCCTTGCAGCTTCTCTTTCTGCCAATTCCGACGCGCCTTCCTTACGCAATGGCCAATCTTTCATCCAGTACTCTTTCTAACTCTCTGGATGTCTAAATTTTGATTGATATGTTTCTTTTTCGAGTCAGTGTGGATGGGATTTGCTAATTGGGTTTAAATTTGGTTGTACTTGAGCTAGATCTATGTTCATTTTGTTGTATCGGGGTTTACATTTCCTTTTAAAACCTGCTGGGTTGGAGCGAAAGGAAATGAAGTTGCTCTTTTAGTTTCTTGTTTGCTTTCGTCTGCTAACTCTAGCAATGCATGAAGTGTGGGGTCTCCATCTTTGCACAGATCTGACGTTCACACATACACGCACATATATTTTTGTGTATTGCACTCTGCCCTCTTGCTTTTGAACTAGGCTGAGAAGGGAAAAAGGATTCCCCTGTCTTCAAAGAAGTCCAAAGTCTTCTTAAGAATCCTGAAACTCTTTAATGTTTGTTTTCAATAACTAACGAGTAAGACTTCTAATGTGTAATTGAAGTACCAATCTTAGTTCGGTTGATTGACTTGTTATCCATTTAACATCTGAAGACTATATTTTCTTATCGCCTAAAAAGTGATCAGAGTAGCACTGCAGCTCTAGTGAGTGATATGGCAATTACTCTATTTAGTGCTGCCTGGATTACATTTATGGTTTTAAGTTAGGTATTGGAAATATCTTGCGACCGTGGTGCTCTGGTACTTTCTATATCTAAATTTGTCCTCTAGGTTAGGGTGTGAGTGAATGCATGGTTATGGGTCATTAAGATGAGCTTAAATATGAAGAAGAATGTCCTATTCTTCCTTGGAAGAACGTCATCTTGCTTAAAAATCGTATTTAATATTACTAGTTGATTGAAAAAATTGTTTAGAACAACTTGGCTTGCAGTTCAGTTTTTTGTTTCCAAAGATATAACTTATCTGTATGCATAGTTAAAGAATGCTTTGAAGGATTTAATTATCCACGAAAACTGGTTTTTGAAAAATTTATGCCCTGCTGTAGCTCACTGAATGTTTTTTATACTCTATATCTGGTGGATTTCATTTTAAATTATTTTTTCTTCCTTGCATTTTTCTCTCAGT
The DNA here is from genome assembly GCA_026257165.2 of Telfairia occidentalis. Classification (NCBI taxonomy): domain Eukaryota; kingdom Viridiplantae; phylum Streptophyta; class Magnoliopsida; order Cucurbitales; family Cucurbitaceae; genus Telfairia; species Telfairia occidentalis. The sequence goes on along the minus strand of JAOANK020000066.1, from coordinate 1,807,501 downwards.
TGTTCTGAGTCCATTTTCATGACTTTTACAAATGGGACAGATTTTATAATATCACCTTTTGGAGGAGCAAGGCTGCTGCTGATCAACATACAGACATGGAGCATAGTACTGGGTTGATACAAGTTATCATATTTGAGGCAGCCGATCGTGATAATATTGGTGGTTCTGCTTATGGTGGACAAAGAGCTATATGTTGCACTCCGGATCTTGCTAAGCTTGAAGGATGTAAGCAAGGAGAAGTCATTCGAAGGCCTTCTGCATCGGATATTAACTGGCCTGTTGTTTTAAACGTGCAATTCAGTGGTAACTATTTGTACACTCGTATGGAAGATATGGAAGTTCCCATTACTAAAACTGGAATGTATAACTTGTTCTTTGTAACATGCGATCCAAACCTCAAAGGATTAGTGATGAGTGGGAGGACAAAGTGGAAAAATCCCTATGGCTATTTACCAGGACGGATGTTCTCTTTAATGAGATTTTATGTATTCATGTCCCTTGCATATTTATTGCTTAGTGTCATTTGGTTATCTCAGTACGTGAGGTTCTGGAGAGATATTCTGCAACTTCAGCATTGCATTACCATCGTCATTGCTCTTGGATTATTCGAGATGGTCCTTTGGTACTTCGAGTATGTAAACTTTAATGATACAGGAATTAGGCCAGTTGTAGTCACAACATGGGTGGTGACTGTTGGTGCTGTAAGGAAAACAGTTACGCGGCTTCTTATACTGTCAATTTCCATGGGTTATGGTGTTGTGCGGCCCACTCTTGGCGGTCTTACATCGAAGGTTCTCCTTCTAGGGGTAACTTACTTTTTGGCATCTGAGTTATTGGATATTACGGAATATGTTGGGACTATAAATGATGTTTCTGGAAGAGCAAGACTGTTCTTAGTCCTCCCTGATGCATTCCTAGATGCATTTTTAATATTATGGATCTTTACTTCCCTTTCAAGGACGTTAGAGCAATTACAGGTAATGCTTTCCTGCCCCTGAAATTCAGCGAGTTTAACAGCATGTATCCTTCCGTTAATTTTTTTTTCTGTTTGCCTTTGCCTCTTTATCTAGATACTCATTTTGTACGATAAACTTGTTTTTTTTTTTCCAGATGAAGAGGAGCTCTATTAAGTTGGATATATATAGGAAGTTCTCAAATGCATTGGTAGCCACTGTTATTGCTTCTGTTACTTGGATAGCGTTTGAGGTATGACTTCAACTTCTATCACATTTTATTCCTTTATTCATGTAGGTGATATATAGGGTATGTTTGGGAGTGTTTTGAAAGGACTAAAACACTTTTGTCATAATAAAATTAAAGTCAATTGCGCATAACGAAAGTGATTTTGGACATTCCAAAATCACTCCCAAACACACCTATAGAGCTCAGCAGTCAGCACTTTAAGTGCCAACCTAATGCTTTACCACATGGAAAATAAAATATGAAAAAAGAATAGGATACCGAAGTTAGTGCACGCATCTTCCGACTGATGCATGCTGTGTGCGGTAATTAGTGTAAAATTATGAAAATATTTCTCCAGGGTTTCTAATGGAGTTCAAATTACCCCATGAAATCTACTCTGAGCGTATTGCTTGGGACTTGCCAACCGTGTCTTCTCGCTATTGTTAGGTGCATGATCATCCAGCACGTGTTGTGGTTCTTTTTGTGGGAAGTGAACATTTATAGGAAGTAGAGAACTATTCTCTTCGTTTCTTGATTCTGAAGAAGATTGGAAGGATTTCTCTTCATATTTTAATCCTTGTCTGTTTGTTTGTATCTTTTCAATCTTCAAACTCTTAAGATGACATCTAAATTTATTAGGCAATGAACTCACTCTGCTTCATATGCTTTGCATTCAATTTCTTCAGTCGTTTTATATCTCTGATCTTTTTCCAGATTATTATTGTTGTTATTTTACCTTTGGTTAGAATGTTCGATCAGTTTTGTGCTGTCATGTAAAGCGGGTTTTCATGTTAAGCTTTTGCATATTATAGGTCTACTTCAAGGCAACAGATCCTTTTAATGAAAGGTGGCAGAGTGCTTGGATCATAACTGCTTTTTGGAATATTCTTGCGTTTGCTCTACTTTGCGTTATCTGCTATCTCTGGGCACCATCACAAAGCTCTCAACGGTATGTTCTATATTTTCCAATCTTTTTACTCCTTTTTTCTCTTCACAATCAGCTTTATCCTAACTTTAACAATCATGAACAAAGGTATGCTTACTCTGATGAAATTGGAGCTCAATCTGATGATGAAGAAGCTCAATCCCTAAACCGTGTAAAGCCAGAGAGCGAACTTAGTTCCGTTAAGCAAGAGTGGACCGAGAAGGATGGTGGAAACACTGTCGATGTCGACGACGACGACGACGAAAGGGAAGAGGATAAAAGAGAATAATCAGTCAAAACCAGTATCCTTCGCCCCTTTTTTTGGGTCTGCTGAACGTCCAGTTCATAGCAGTCCTCGGCGGCAAGATCAGCCAATACTAAATCGAAGTGCTATCTGAAAAGTGAGGACCCTGCAATGCAACATGGCATTACAAAGGAGTTAGAGTTTGTATATTCTGATGAAATGTAATGGAAGATTCTTTTTTACGCCCATTTTCTTCATTTATTTTGTAAAGCATGATCTGCAAATATGTTCTTTTAAATCTTGAGAATCTTTAACTCGGGATCTTTCTTTTTGTTTTTGCTCCTCTATTACATGACTTCATTCTTTGTAGGCTTGTTCATTAACGATCTTTTTTGCCTAATTTTAAAAAAAAGTACTTTTGAAGTCTCCATTCAATTTAAAAAAGATTAAAAAACAATTTTGGTTCTTAGATTCTTATGGGAGTAACAATTTAGTTTTTGAACTTTGATTTGTAATGATCTAGTCCTTTTATATTTTTAAATTTGTAACAATTTAGTCTTTGAACTTTAACATATAATAATTTAGTCTTTGTATTTTTAAATTTGCAACATTTTTGTCCCTATCATATATATGTATAATCAAAATGAAGTATCAATTTTTCTTATGTAACAATCTAATATTTACAACTTATGAACACATTCATTCCCTAGTTTTAACAATATTTTTTATAATAGTCATTCAAAATAGAAAGTACTGACACTAAATTGTTACACATTAAAGTTCATGGACTAAATTATAGGGACTAAATCATTCGTTTAATGAAAGTAGAAAGACTTAAAAGTGTTTTTTTAATCATTTTTTTTTATAAAAAAAATGGACAGTTTTCTCTAAAGTAATAACGGGACAGAAAACTGTTATGTATAAACATAGTTTATTTAGATGTTGATTAGAATTTTAAGAACAATTTTTAAAATATATTCTAAAATAAGAAAATAATTTTAAAAAACTCAGATAATATTAATAAAACGATACTGAGTGTAAGATGTATTTTCACCAATTCTATAAAGTCGATTCATGAATTTTGGCCAATATTATAGAAATAATACTTGGTGTAGGTAAAACATAAAAACACACCTTTTGAAAAAATATTTTTAAATGGAGTATTTATTATATAAACCATTTTAGAAAAAAAAATAAATTTATATCTTATCTTACTATCTTAAATACTATATATATATATATATATATACTTATACTTTACTATCTTAAAAATGGCAAATATGGCTAGTTTAAGTATAGCTTAGTGGATAAAGACAATGTACTATCATCTTAAAAGTCAATAGTTCGAGCCAAATCGAATATAGTTCAATTGGTTAAGACATAATTTTTCTAACCAAAAGATCGTGGATTCCAGTCCCCACCCCCACATATCGTTAAATTCAAAAAAAAAAAAAAAACCAATCATTCAATACTTCAACCAAGCAATGGTTGAACTAAAAAAAGGTGAAAAATGTAGAGAATCATTTTTAGATAATTTTATATTTTATAACTCCATATATATCCTTTTATCTATTATATTTATTATTAAATCCCATTCACATGGTGGAAGCGATTAAATGTTTGTTTTTCTAATTACTATTTATTTATTTAACATATATATTTCGTAAGGAAGAAATGAAAATCTTCACTATTGCCTTCTCGATAGTTTGGAACAATCGCAATAAGGTGGGTTTCAACAATAATCAATCTGCAGTTGAGGATCCCATCAACCAAGCTTTAGAGTACAAAGAGGAGTGGAGGAGGAGCCAACGGTGTATTACCTCCACCAACATTGACCATCTGCATATAACTTCTGATAATGAATAGTAGAGTCCTCCTGAGCCACCTTTCTACAAACTCAGCACTGATACAACGCTTCTTGATGAGCAACTCGGCTTAGGGTTTGTGATTCTTCGTGATACATAAGGCGAAGTGCTCTTGGGAGCTAAACAAGCTAGGACTCTTTCTGGACCGTCAACTTGGCGGAGGCTATTGCTCTTAACAAGGGGATAAAGCTAGTGAATGAGGCGGGCATATGACCAATCAGGGCTGAACCGACTCTCAAATTCTTTGGAATCTCATACACGTCAAGACTCATATTGACAACGAAACTCAAATGATTGTGGACGAAATCAAACAGCAACAGAATTGTAGGGGTGTGGAAGATATCACTTTTGTCGGAAGTAAGTAAAATGAGGTTGTCAATGCATTAGCAACTCACTTAAGAAGGAATCAGTTCTCAATGATTTGGATGAAAGAATTTCCACCTTGGGTGTCCAACACTATTAGCTTTGACTCACCCATTTTTCTTTAATTTTGTTTTTTATTGTTAGGTTTGTGTACTCAAATATATATATATATCTGTGTGCATGTGTCTTATAATAAAGAATTTAATTATATTTATTTTATGACCACTCCCTACTTCATCATTTGAGGATTTTGCTAATTATTATTTATTTTAAGTCAAACTCTTACATCCGCAAGGTTCGTCCACGGAGGGTGAGTCAGGGCCTAAGATCAGGCCGAAAGGCGTAG
>JAOANK020000066.1:1787015-1802476 GCA_026257165.2 Telfairia occidentalis | reverse complement strand
GATCGTCTATTCAAAAGACGATCTTCTCTCCCCAATTAAAATTGCAATGTTTTTGGAATTAATTTTGGATCAACCATATTTTTGGAATTCTTTTTTCAAAATACAATATTAAAATAAAACATCCTTGTTTCTATCCGTACCTTACACAAATTGTTGCCATTAGAGACTTCTTCATGTGACCTAGTGATTTACTACTAAATATATGAACTTTAAAACTATAATTAAACTTTTAAATTATAATATTAAAAATCTCTGAGTGGTCACCAAACATAAGATTTTACTAAATTAGGTAAGTTTAATATGATGAGCCACCGAAAACGAAGGTGCTCGTTATCTATATCTATATAGTATATTAAAACGGTAGACAGAGGATAATTTTTAATTCTATTTTGCCATTAAATTTTAAATCAACTCTCATTATGTCCTTATAATCCACCGTTTCTCCTTTATTTACTTTTTAACTTCACTATTTTTCACCGAATTAACCAATTGGAAGCGATTGGAGAGATTCAAGTTCGCCTGTCGCCGAAGAAAAAACCCTCAATTTGAAAAATCAGATGAAGTTGTTAGAGCGCTATTCATCCATGGAAAATCAAATATAATTAAATTTAAATATTAAGTTTGTTGCATGCATTAAAACAAAATAATGTTAGAAGTTTCACAGATATTGAAAATGTAATTTCTTTATTTTGTTTTCATTATATTTCAAATAATTTAAGAATCGGGACTATGAGATAATCTACTCACTCTTTTCTTTCCTACTGTTCAATTACACGTATAAATTTTAAAGTCACCGTACTTATGAAATATGTAACTAACAGATTGCCTAATCAAATTTCTTTTATTGTTGTTACTATTCGTCAAACTTTTTTTTATAATTAATCAAAGTTTCATTCTAGATTCTTTTTTAAGCAAATGACTGACAGAGTTTTAGTCATCAATGAGATTCTAATAACCGTGGACATTTACTTAAGTTTAAATGACAATTCTCTTTCTTTATAAGTTATTAAATATATAAGACAGTAAATTTAATTTGATATTGAATTGAAAATTAGAAATTTATAATGTATACCAACACAATTATTATTATTGTTTTTTGGGGGGTTTGAAGTTAGTTATGTTTTACCGTCACATTATTATACCATTGAAATCACTATGGTGTAAAATAATATTGACATGTTTTCTTTAATTATTGTTCGTCAATTACTATTTTTCTCATTATATTACTCGTTTAGCATTTTTCTTAATTTTTGTTAAAAAAAAATGATAATATAACATAATTATGTTTTAGGTTTCGTAATGTACAAAAATTCATTTTCATAAAACAACAACTCTAATAAATCATTAAATAAATTTTACTTTCATATATAATAGGAGACAATTTGCTAATAATTTTTTACAAAACTTTTTTTTTCCAAAAAATATATGAAAATATACATATTTATTCTTTAGGTTTTGTAATATACAAAAATTCTATCATTTTAAAAACAATATTATTCATTTAAAACAATTTCTTCAAACAATAATTCTAATGAATCAATAAATAAATTTTACTTTCATATATAATATAAAACATTTTACTTAAAATATTAATCAATAAACATTTTTTTTATCATTTTTCTCTCCTTCATTATTTTTAAATTTCATGCTAAGTATTTAATATTTAAATTCAATTAAACGAATATTTATTCTAATTTGCAATTTCAACTTATACATTAAAATTCTAAACTTTTTAAATCACGTGCAACGCACGTCACTAGTTCATATAAAAGAATAGTTCACCTTATTTATATATCTTGCGAATAATTTCAATTTTTATTTTTATTTCTCCAAAATTAGACTGTGGACAACAAGTTGGTAGCTTAGGTGAATGCCAGGCGTGCTAAATCTAGAGTTACACATGGCATGGCTTATCTATTTCTTCCCAAGAAAAATCACAATTATTTATTAATCATTTAATTTATTCGATATAACTATTTTATTTTTTAAAATATTAGTTAAATTTTAAAAATAAAATTAAAAAATTTCAAAGGTCAATTTTTTGTTTTTAAATCCGATTAAAATTTGTATTTTAAGTTTTTTTTTAATGATAAATGTTAGAGGATCATAACATTGTAAACTATAAGTAATCCCACATTTAAAAAACCTAATATTATGGCACAGGCCCAAAAAGAATCATGAAATATTTTGTTATTTTTTTTATTATTATATTTCTTAATCTCAAATATTTTGAAAATAATATTTTATAATTTTAAGCATTTCTCTAATCAAAAGTTAAGTTAGTATTTAATAAAAATAATTATATAAAATTTCAAATCAAGCAAAACATTGTATGAAATTTTAAAATATAAATTAAAATAACGATAACTATGTGATGTATATCCAAATGGCATAGTAATATTATAATATTGGATTTTTTTTTATAGAAATAATAGCAAATTTTTATCAAATTACTATAAAATCATCTATACTCTACATAATATACTTAAAAATAATTTATTTATATTTACTAATAAATAATAATACTAATAATGAAAAATTAGACTGAAAAAGCATTGTTATGTATCTATATCTATCTCATGAGTTTGAAGTCAATGTTTATTGTTTATCACAAAGTCAATAAAACAAAAATTTTGGAAGATTATGATGGTAAAATAAGTTTAGAAAATATTTTTTAATTTAAATCTAAATTAAAATACATAAAAAGATAAAATAAATTTTATCTAATTTTTTTTTTCATTTAAAATATCAATTTTTTTTCTTCAAATATTACATTTTAAATAAAGAAAACCAAATTTAAATTTATTATCGAATAACAAACTAATTTCTATTATTTTTTCTATTCACTTTTGCATCAATATTGATTATTATGGCTGGATTTGGTTAAATCTTAATCTTAGTTTTAAGGTTTTTAAAAATTAAGTTAATTTAGTATTATCATTTATCTAAATTTTTTATTTTTATTTTTAAAAATATATATTTAAAATTAGATTTAAAAGGAAGAAATATGATTCAAATTTTAGTTAAGATTTGCAGTTAGAATTAATTGTTTAAAGCAGATTACGAAATAAAATAAAATAAAAAGATTACAAAATAAAATAATTGATATTATAGAAACAACATTTTAAAAAATAAAATAAAAATCAAATGTGTTATATATGTTTATTTATACAGTATGATATTTTTTTTCTTATTAATTTTGAATTAAGAATAATTATGAAATTTTACTCTATAAATTACATTTCAAATAAAGAAAATAAAGATTAAAAACTAAAAACACTAATTATTGTTATTATTTATTCACTATTTCGTAAAAATTAATTAATATAACCACATTTGATAGGACTTTATTTTTAGTTTTAAGTTTTCTAAAAGTTCGTTCATTATTAATTTTTTTATTTTTCAGAGAAAAAAAGATTACAAGTCTTAATTAAATTTAAAGCCAAAAATAGAGTTTCATATGTTAGGTAAAATTTGGAATTATAAATATTTGTTTAAAGTAAAATTACGAGATTTTATAAAAAGGAAAAAAAGAAAAAAGAAAAAGATTACGACATAAAATAATTGATAACTATACATAAAACATTCAAAGAAAAAAAATAAAAACCATGGATGATATATTTTATTGTTACAAAAAATTGCAAAAAATTATCTGATTAATTGAAAATTAAGAAAAATGATGAAAATTTAGTGTATAAAATTATGGGTTTGGAAGGGATGGTTGAGTGCCTGGTTTTTATTTTAATGGAAAAAGGATATTATTTTCTCCTGTGAAGAGTGCCGTTCTTCGCATGTTACATTTTCCAGTATCAATCTCGCTTCCCATTCGCTTCTTCCAATTCCCTCTTCTTTCTCGTCGTCTCATCTCTCGCATGCCGGACCAATAAGCACCAACTCAATTACCATTCCATATCCGACGAAGAAAATTCAAATCCCCATTTTGTTCAACCCGATTTGTCTATTTATCTGCTCTCTTTGAAACTTTTGCATTCTCTCAGACGCATTGCTTGGATACAGGGTCCCCTCGACCAGTTCCACCCAAACTCCTTTCGTTTTTCGTTCCTTTGAATTTCAATCACTGCTCTGAAGGTTAGTATTGTTTATCAATTCCTCCCTCTGTATTGCTTATTTGCTAGGATTTACTTTGGTTTATTTGCGTTTCTGTGATTTTTGTTTTTAATTTTTGGTTCTGGAATCGAAGTTTGTATTATGTACCATGCTCTAGGGTTTTATTATTTGCACTTCTGTTGTTGTTTACTCCTATTTTGGGGTCTTCTGATTGAATTTCTTGCGGGGTTTCAAGTGTTGCTTCGGAATTCTGAGTCTTCTTCCTCTGTCATCGTAGATATAATTTCCATTCGTATTTCTACCGCCATTTTACGCTGGGATGAGGGGCTTCTGAGTTATTGACGCTTGCTTCCAATCCGTTATTTGGGGAACATGGATGAGGGCAAGAGAGTCGCTCTTCTTCGTTCCATTGCATTTTCTTTCAAATAGTCTTTATATCATTGCCATTGCTTTCTTTTGCGGTCAGGCTTCGAACCTTTGCAATTGCCGCTTTTGGTGAACGTTCGGAGGTTTCAATCAATACTGTCATTGTAAATTAGAGCTCAGTAACGATATCACTGTCATGCATGGATATGTTCAGTTTGTAGTGATTATGATTTCTAAGGCAGAATTTGTTGTCGGGAGGTGAATAAATCTGCAGGTCAGGGTGGGAAGTTAGCAAGTCTATTGATAAGGATTAAAATTTTTATTTAGCTTGAGTCAAATCTTTCCTTCATTTGTAATATTGGCATCCGTCCTACTAGTTTCTTGTCTAACTCTTTTATTTCGTTGATGCCTCTATAAACATTATCGGCATCCGTCCTACTAATTTCTTGTCTAACTCTTTTATTTCGTTGATGCCTCTATAAACATTATCGGCATCCGTCCTATTAGTTTCTTGTCTAACTCTTTTTTTTTTGTTGATGCCTCTATAAACATTTATAGTACTTTCATGCTTTTCTGCGGGCAATAGGACGGACTAGTACTTCTGGTGGTGTTTTTTCTTAATGATTATTCAAAGAATGTGGTAAAGGATGCAAGGCGTGTTATGCTGTTATGTTTGATCATGTTTAATGCTCATTATGGAAAGAAGTGAACCTACATTAGTTCCAGAGTGGCTGAGAAGTTCTGGAAGTCTTTCTGCGAGTGGGATTTCAGCCCAACAATTTGCATCGTCTTCTTCTCACTCAGGTATTTTGTTGTTACAATATTCTGGACACCAAACTATTCATTTTCAATATTATCTGATTTTTATTTTAAAGAATCTGTTGTTGAGTTGCTTTTCTTTCTTTGTGGTTGCTGACTTCTTATCACTGTTTCATTATATTTACTGTTATTACTCAATTGTTTACCAGATGTTTCTTCTCAAGCTCATTACTCAAGGAGTAGGACTTCAAAAAGCATTAGCGATATAGATAAACCACATCTTGATTTCTTGGATCGATCATCTTCATCAAGCTCAAGGAGGAGTTCTAGTAATGGCTCCGGAAAGAATGCTTATAGTAGTTTTAATAGGAATCATCGTGATAGGGACCGTGAGAAGGAGAAAGAGACCTCAAATCTTGGAGACCCTTGGGGTCATGACTTTTCTGGCCCTCCGGTAAATGTATTTTCCAGTAGAGTTGAGAAAGAAACTTTGCGGCGTTCTCATTCAATGGTATCTAGGAAGCAAGGTGACTTATTTCCCCAAAGAGTTGCTAGCGACTCAAAAAGTGGTGGCTATAATCACAAGATGATCAGTAATGGCTTTCATTCAGGAAGTACCATTAACGGTATCACTGATAAGGCTGTTTTTGACAAGGATTTTCCATCACTTGGATCAGAAGAAAGGCAAGGAGGACCGGATGTAGGAAGAGTATCATCCCCTGGCTTGACCACACCTGTTCAGAGCTTGCCTATTGGAAATTCAACTTTGATTGGTCGGGAGGGATGGACATCAGCTCTGGCTGAGGTTCCAACTATAGTGACAGGCAGTACAGCTGCTCCATCATCTGTTCAACAGACGGTTGCTGCTAATTCTGGGTTGGGGTCCCCCAATGCAACAACTCCGCGTAAGATGGCTGAAGCTTTAACACAGGCAACATCAAGAGCTCGTGTTGCACCTCAGTCAACTGAGGTAGTTACTTTTCTCTCAAGCATTTGTAAGAAATACTAACTGCAGTTGACCTAATTCCATTATTTGTTTGTAGTTATCTGTCAAGATACAGCGGCTTGAGGAATTGGCTATTAAGCAGTCCAGGCAATTAATCCCAGTAACACCTTCAATGCCTAAAGTTTCTGTAAGTTTTTTCTGGTTACACTATTTTCTTTAAGTTTAGAATTCCTAAAATCTACTTGTTTTTTGGTTCATGCACGAAATCTATAACTTTCCATATTCTTCTGTTTATCTTGTTTGTGCCTAATATTGGTTCGATATCTTCTTGCCAATCCTAGAAGTGAAGAATTTGCTTCAGAGATGTGGAAATTTTAATTCATTTATGTTTTTTTTTTTTGGGAATTGTTTGCAGGTTACATGGTTAACTTGGGCCTACTCTGTTTTTTTAAATAAGGCTAAAATAATAATAGCTAAAATGTGATGGCTTGATATGAAATATGAATGAAGGACGTTTTTTTCCTTTTATTTTGGATTTTTTGATGACATAGTCACATAGGAGACAAATTGTTATTATCTGTTCAGCTATTGAATTTATATAATTGAGCAAGTGGGATGTTCTTCCAGTTACGTTTGAATTAGAAAATTTCATTAATAAATTAAAATGAAACTGGTTCACTCTCATTGTTAAACTTAAGCATATATGATCAAAGCTTGTTGCTGAATCTGGAACATGTGACTGTGTGATTGTCTTTTATTTAGTTATTTTATTTTTTGACAAGAGTTTTATAAAAACTAAAAAGTGATGAAAATATGAAGAAGTTCCCGCCAAGCTCAGCACAAAAATCAAAGATTCATAGCCAAGTGAACAAGATTGAGACTAAGCGGAAAGAAAACTCTTACTCACGTGTAAGCTCCTGAACAAATATAAATAGGACTAAGTATTATAAAGTTTTGGAACCGGAACTCCATAAGGAAGCAACAAAAAAAAAATCCTCTCTCAAAGATGTGAAGGTTCTTTGTTGTTGTTTTTTTTTTTGATAAGAAGTTGAGCTTTCATTGAGAAATGAAAGAAGTTACAAAGATTTAAGAAAAAACAAGGCCAACCAAAGGAAACCAAGCCTAATTGGGCCTCCAAGCCAAAAAAATCAAACTAAGCTCATAATTACAAAAATACAGCCTCCCAAACTTTTCACTAGATCTCTCAGATGTTCATTTATGTTCGATCAAGTCAATGGCTCATTCATCATCAGAAGAAATGAATTCATCTACAAACCGCCTTCTATTGGTCGGAGAAGGTACAACATGAGTGGGTAGGGGATTGGTAGTGGTATTGGGGAAAAATTGCCGATGTCTTGGATTTTCTTCCAAAAACCCTCAATTTGTAGCTAATGTTACTTTCTTGATCTATAGTTCCTCTTCTTTCTCTCTCTTGACCAATGCTCCAGTCTCCCTCACTCAAAAGATCTACCATTGTGACACAGGTGTACCAAGGTAGGCCATATCTCTTCTCGAGAAACAAGTGAGCTATTTCTTTGCAAAATTGTGCTCAATTTCATATGTGGCAATTGTGCCAAGATCTCTTCTTTCGTTGGGGGAAGAATCTGCACGAATTAAATTGTTTAGAAACATATTGAGAGAGAATTGGATTTGGGAGTCTCTTACAAAACTTATTATTTCTTTCCAGCCAAATGCCCCACAAAATAGTAAAGAAACAAGTTTGCCACAAAACTCTTCCCTTATCTTGGAAAGGGGCTGCACCTCCTCAATCGTCGAATCACACCTCCTATTGCGAGGAACTCAGTCCAAAAGAAAGCAACCAGCTGTTCCAAAGGTCTTGGGCAAACTGACAGTGGCAACCCAACAATAGGTGCTCTAGATCCGATGTGAAGGTTCTTTGTAGGAGTCCGGGAAAATTCTTCTATTTTTTTAAACGTGAACCTCCTGTAAAACAGATCAATGGCATTTAGCCACAATCTCACTAATCAGACTCGTCCTCACTCATCCTATTCCATTTCAACCCATTGGCTTGTACAGCAGCTAGGACCTCTATGGTCCAGAGGATCCTACCATTACCATACAAATTAAGAGTTTCCCAGTGTCCTTTAATATTCAATCTCGTTGTCCCTTAATTGCAAGAAAATGTTGCAAGCCAGGCCTCAATTGACCTCAACTTTGTTGTGTTAGTCCCTTTTTGAGCAATACTGCTACTGATTGCTTGGTTTTGTATGATCTGACACTGTCTTAAAGTCTGATTTGTGAATCTTATTTTTCTCAGTACTTTTTTTTTTAAAGGCATGAAGGGGGAACTATTGTTTTTTAATCGAGATTCTTTGGTACAAAGAAGCTTTAATGATCACTATTAAAAAATATATATATATTCATGATGAAAATGAATAAATTTATTGAAAAGCTTTAGTGGTGAAATATTTCTTATCCCATGAAGAAAGTTTTTAGTGGTGAAATAACATTCTCTGCAACCTTATGATGTAGATAATTGTAATGGATAACATAACTGAACGTGTTGACTGCAAACCTTTGAATTATCTCAGATTTGTTGGCTCATATTCTTCTCAGGTTCTTAATTCATTTGAAAAATCAAAGGCCAAAGGAGCATCAAGAACTGCAGAACTGAATTTGCCTGCCAAGGGCAGTCAACAACAGCTCCCATTAGTGCAGCATAATAGTCAACCTCTTCGAGGTGGACAAGTCAAGCCTGATTCTCCAAAGACCTCTCATGGTAAATTTCTGGTTCTCAAACCAGTATGGGAAAATGGCGTGTTAAAAGATGCCTCAAGTCCTATTAGTAATGCCAACAGTAGAACTGCAAATTGTCAGCCTTCTATTACCTCTTCAGCTACACCTACCTCTTTGAGGAACCAAAACAACCTGAATCCTCCATCCTCTCTTGAGCGAAAGGTGGCAGCCTTGGATCTGAAAGCAGGATCCACTTTGGATAAGAGACCCCCGTCTACTCAATTGCAAAGCAGGAACGATTTCTTTAACCTTATAAAGAAGAAAACTTCGGTGAATGGTTCCACTTGTCTCCAAGACTCAGGTATTTGCTCATCTCCAGTCAAGGAGAAATCTGGGATGGTTAATGGGGAAGTTGTTGGTGCTATGGTGCATCCGTCTACTGTTACAGATGATGAGGTGACTATTGATGGCGATATCACTGAAGAGGTTCAGAGATTTTCTGAGCCTGTGAATAAGAGTTTGAGCCCTAACATAGCATTACGTTCAGACGAGGAAGAGGCTGCATTTCTTCGTTCTCTTGGATGGGAAGAAAATTCTGGAGAGGATGAAGGGCTTACGGAAGAGGAGATTAATGCTTTTTATGAGCAGGTAAATGGTGCTTGCTTCCTGTCCTGTTAAAATGCATGCTTTCTGCATTACTTGATTATCTTGGTTTGATTTCAACGTCAGTTTTCTTATCGAAAGTTTGACATCAGTATTCAGGAGCGAGTCTGATTTTTTCTTTGACGGACTTTTTTTTAGTGCTTAATTGTGTTGATAACTTGATGGTCAATACTCAATAATATGCATAGTCCCAGCTTGAACTTAAATTGTATCAGTTTTACAGCCATTATTTTTGGATTTAGAGGTCTGAATCACCATAGGCTTGCCTAGTTGTCAACAGGGCAAGTTATAAATCAGATTTTCCTGTAGGAGTAATGGGTTCAATTCTAGTGCTTACGAACAGAGATTAAATATTGATGATGCTGTATGCTTAGTTGCTTGATGAGATGAATTAAGGTGTTCATAAGCTAGCTTCGACATTTGATGCTGACTATCAGCTTCATTTTTTTTCTTCTCTCCATTTCATTTTGGAGGGACAAGTGTCTACTATTTTGATATTTGCTTATAAGGATATCTATGATTTGATCAACAACATCTAGTAGTGAAGTAAAAATTGACTTTTGGTGAATTGCTAGAGTTGAGATAGAGTTCTACATTTTCCAATAACTTAAACCCGTGCAATTGTTTTGTTGCAGTACATGAAACTGAAGCCATCTTTGAAGCAGATCAGGTGTACGTCACCCGAAAGTTCCAATGCTGTCTGAATATGATAAGCTTTATTGTGGGACCTTTGTCAGTTTAGACTCATCTGACAGGTGATCCCAAATGCCTGATATCAAAATTGTTTTTGTGGTAAGTTGTCTAGGGTTTCCTTCCATTTTTCTTTTAACGAGTAAAAGAAAAAAAAAATGACAGTGTTGGGCAGGAAGTAGAGAGCGAGAGCGTTGGTTTGGCAAAGGAGCAATGAGTCAGGTTGCGAAATCTCTACTTGACTACAACTGATTTTTTGGTTTTTCTGAAGGACAGTTGGGAAAGGGTTTGGATAGGTGACGTACTTTTGTTTGCAATTGCAGCTGAAGATGGCACTGCAATTTGCATATTTCCAGTATTTTTGCCTTTTTGTTACTATTTAAGATTGATCCACTATATAAAAAAAAGGCCTGATTTGCTTTTCATGATTTCACAGATGAGGAAAAAAAAAAAATCAATTTTAACCGTTATTTTCCTATCAATGTCCTAGTTTCTTCATGTGGATAATTTACAATATTACCAGTAGGATTTATGCTTAGCTTCTTCTTCTTCTTCTTCTTTATCCTTTTCTTTTTGTTGCTTGTGTGTTTATGTTATGTTCTATCTTATTGGAGTTTATTATTGAAATTTCAGCATTAAATATTATGACTCTTTAATCCCAACACAAACTACTGTCTAAATATTTTTGGAAGACAGGAAAACGATGAAGCAATTTGCATTTCCTATATGGACGGTGCTTCTTCATGCACCAAATATGTAAAAAAATTTAAAATTATAATAAATATTATGTGTTTGTGTTTCTAACTTTCTGCAGCCTCCACTGCCACTGAGAGCATGTTGGAGATAATTTTAATTTAATTTAATTTTAAAATTTTGTTAAGATCTTTTTTTTTTCTGAAAATAAAATCAAATGTGCTTTAATCATGTGGCCTTTTCTTTTGGTGGGATTATAGAATTGACTTTAATATCCAGTAAGGTACTGGATTCGAGAAAAGGTGCAAATATAATTGCTATGTTGGACCATAAGAAACTAGTTAAATTCTAGCTTATAATAATTGATAGATTAACTCATTACATGAAACAGAGTAAATTTCTTTTCTTATCCCACTTAACTTACTGATCACTATTCAAAATTTCACCGTATCGTTGTCTTTAAACTATTAATTTTTGAATGGTGGTCAGTAGGAGGTAACTAGTAGTCGACTAAGAACATGGGGTAGTTTGTTTTGTTTTGTTTCCTGGAAGAAGGACGGTTCATGTAAGCAGCAACCATGGCCCCACCAAATCCAGAGCCGTATATTCAAATCTGCGGCTGCCCTTGGTCGAGGGAAGGGGGGATTGGGTTATAGATATTGATATTAGAAAGAAAGATGGAAGAATTGAAGACGGCCTTAAGCTTCATCCAAAGGCCAAATTTATATATTTTGGCTCTCCCTCTCGTCTGCAATCGCCCGTCCCCAGATGCGAGCTTTGCCCTTATTTGTTTTAACTGTAAACATACTTTTTTTTTTTTTTTTTTTGGGTAAAATACACGTTTGGTCTCTAAATTTAAGAGTAGGTTTCTATTTAGTTCCTAAGTTTTAAAATTTGACAGTTTAGTCTCTAACCTTTAAAAAATGGTAAAAAATGGTTTTTAAAAGGTTTTTGAAGTCAAATTATCACTCATGAAATGCTAACGTGCAAGTTTGAAAGATTTGATGATGTGTTAATTTTAAATGACATAAAACAAAAAGCATGAGTGATAGTTTGATTTCAGAGACCTTATAACCATTTTTTAAAGGTTAGATACTAAATTGTCAGATTTTGAAATTTAGGGACCAAATAGAAACCTATTCTCAAATTTAGGGACCAAAAGTGTATTTTATTTTATTATTATTATTATTTTTTCCTTTGCATAACTTGATTTGAAATTCACTCCCCTTGTGTCGCCCTTTGTTTCTTTTTACCTTTTTGGCTGTTGAAGCCTCCATCCGCCACTTTCCCCCTCCCCCCCTTGGCTCTCAAGTCTTAACCCCGTTTTCCTTTCGGCTTCACCCACTCATTCAGCATCTTAGACTATACTATTTATTACGGGTCTTTGTTCATTGAATTGGAGTTCAAAATCATTTTTCGACCTAATTCAATTCTTCCCATCTTTGTGTTATTCAAATTCGAATTCAAAAGTTTAGATGGAAACTTATTTGTAATTTTTACAGACTCCCATTCAAGAATCAATCTGTAATTTGTCATCCTGTGACAAAAATATTGGATGAATAATAAATACATTGACTATACTATTCGTCTATTTCTATTGTGTTTAATAGATAGTTGAATTGAATCTTAAATACTTTTGAGTCATTACAAACATGGGTATGCATGAAAATATTATTCTTATTTTTAAAAGTGTCAAGGAAGGAAGTATTAATTATTCAGTATTTTGTATGATTAAACAAAATTTTTTGTATTATTATTTTTTTTAAAGTGTCAGAGAGGTATTATTTCTAAATATCATTTGAAGAATTTCTTAATTTTTTTTAAGAAAAAAAATTTTCGTTGTCGCCTACTTGCTTCAAGCACAAATGGAATCTCCGTCATTCATTGAATTCACTTTTGAGTTCATAAGGAATGAAATTCACCCCACATTTATATTTACCGGATAGTAAAATTATTATTGATTTTTGTGAAATACCATGAAATGAATGGTGCGTAATAAGGATAAAGCCGCTGAAGCCACCGGCTTTAAATCTGCGCTGCTTGTCTCTCGCGCCAAACCGACTCTCTCTGGCTCTGTATCTGTATCTGTCTCAACAAATCGAGGAAGAAATTAAATATTTTTAAATAATTGTAGTCCTAAGAAGCAACTTCGCTTTGGGCTTTTTTTTTAAATTTTTTTTAAACTTTGTCTTCTTCGAGGCAGTTTCCATATAAAAGGCTGCTTCCTCTCCATTTATTTCGCTCAGAACCCTACTGCTGTTTCTGTCATTGATAAATTTGTTGGAGCTGGAGGCCACAATTTCCATAAATCACTCCCTCTCTCTCATTCCATTCCATGGCGACTTCGGTGCACAATCATCGCCAGTATCCTCATTTGGAACCGACGTTGAATGGCGGCGGCATTCATTCGCCTGTTCGCGGCTGCAACTTTCCGTCCAATTCAGAATTCGTGAAACCGAAGGAGCCTGAGGAAATGGAGGGCGACGAGGATTTGGATTTCTCCAGCGACGAGGAGAATGAGACCGATTTCAGTGATTTGATTCGAAAGGGGATGAGCGAATTGGACGCCTCGATTCTGGACCCTAGGGATTTGGGAACGGCGGATTGCTGGATCGAGAGAAACGCTTCCATGGTCCGTCTTACGGGGAAACATCCGTTCAATTCGGAGCCGCCGTTGGCCCGTCTGATGCACCACGGCTTCATCACGCCGGTTCCACTTCATTACGTCCGCAACCACGGTCCGGTACCAAAAGCCAAGTGGGAGGACTGGACCGTGGACGTTTGCGGGTTAGTGAAAAAACCGACCCGGTTCACCATGGACCAACTCGTCCACGACTTCCCCAGCCGCGAGTTCCCCGTGACCCTCGTCTGCGCCGGTAACCGCCGCAAGGAGCAGAACATGGTGAAAAAAACAATCGGATTCAACTGGGGGGCAGCCGGGATCTCGACGTCGGTCTGGCGGGGGGTCGCACTCCGGGACGTGCTGAGGCGGTGCGGGATATTCAGCAGTAAAAAAGGGGCCCTGAATGTGTGCTTTGAAGGGGCGGAGTGTTTGCCCGGCGGCGGCGGGTCCAAGTACGGGACGAGCGTGAGAAAGGAAATAGCCATGGACCCGGCTAGAGATATGATTCTAGCGTATATGCAAAACGGCGAAGTTTTGGCCCCGGATCACGGGTTCCCGGTTCGGGTCATCGCGCCCGGATTCATCGGCGGCCGAATGGTGAAATGGCTGAAGCGCATTATCGTCACCACACAAGAATCGGATAGCTATTACCATTATAGAGACAATAAGGTCCTTCCTTCCCATGTCGATGCAGAATTGGCAAACTCTGAAGGTATTATATCATAATAAATATCTATAAAATTTAATCCGCCAAACATTTCAAAACTATCATTAAACTAAAATTCTATTAAAAATTTTATAGAAAATAAAGTAATTGCCGATGGGTGTTCTCCGTAGAAGTTAACATGAAATTGACAACCACCTCATTTTTTAACGAAGTTTACAGCAAAATTTTGATTTAAAAGTAGTTTAAAAATATTTAGCAAAATTGAAGGAATATAAAGTATTTTTGAAACAATGTACAAAATATATAAATATTTTATATAATTTAGTCAATCTAATAAATTGTAGGTTTAAATTTTAAAGTTTATTCTATTTTAATATCTAAACTTTCAAATTTATTCTATTTTAGTATTTAAACATTTTATATAATCATTTTAGTCTTTAAACATTTAGATTTTTTTGTTGGTTCTTAAATTCTTAAAATATTTGACTTGGTCTCTGAATTAAAAAAAATGTATTTATTTTGGTATTTATCTTTATTTTAATTTTTACAAGTGAATGACATGATTTCAAATATATGAATAAATATGTTAGTGTGCACATCTATTTAAGCTACATAGTAGATAACAAAATTATATAGCAATGACTAAATATAATTAATTAATTATTTATTTATTTATAAATTAAGTGATGAAAATAAAATAAATTTGAGAGAATTCAAAAATTAAAATGGGATTTAATGTTAAATTATAAATGAATATGGTATTTTAATATGGTGGGTGTGGACGTGGGTGCAGCTTGGTGGTACAAGCCGGAGTGCACTATTAGTGAATTGAACATAAACTCGGTGATAACGACGCCGTGCCACGAGGAAATCTTGCCTATAAATTCATGGACGACTCAGAGACCGTACTCGTTGAGGGGATATGCATATTCGGGTGAGTTATTCTTCGCTCGTTTATTATGCACTTTTGCTAAATATAAATTATATTAAATATATATTAAAGGTTTGAATCCTAATTTTTTGGTTTCTAAACTTTTAAATTTGTCCTATTTTACTCCATAAATTTTGAAAATGTTTATTTTGTTTTATTTTAGTCTTTAAAATTTTAAAATATTTATTTTAGTCTCTGAACTTTAAAAAAATTATCATTTGGTCTCTATCTTTATTTTATTTTTAACTAGGGGTGTTCAAATGAACCGACAACTCGAAAAATCTAAGTAACCCAATCCAACTCATGCGGTTTGGGTTAGATTAAGTTTATTTTTTCATAACTCGATTGAGTCGGTTCG
>JAOANK020000066.1:1725784-1738697 GCA_026257165.2 Telfairia occidentalis | reverse complement strand
AAGAAGGCGGGGGGGGGAGAAACCATGTGTTATAAGGTATGATTAGGATTTGGGAATGTAGAAAAAAGATATTATTGGAAATAGATAAATTTAAAAAAAAAACAACAATAATTTCTATTATTTTCATAAATAGCAAACCGAAAACTAATTATTTATCAAACAAGTTATAAATTTTACTTTATTAAATTTTGTTTGAAAAAATGTTTGTAGTTTTAGTTTACAAAATTCACTATTATCTATCAAATTTTTACATTTCACACCTTGTTTTTAACAAATTACTTAGAACTATGCTATTAGAACAAACAAGCTTAATTTGTTTGAAAAACATAAAATCAAACATAATATGATACTAAGTAACTAATAAATAATCTCATTCGAACCAAAGTAAATAAAGTAGTTTGTTTTAATCATTAATACTTTTTTTTTGAGATCGAGCAATCGACATTTGCAATGGCAATAGGTGTTTTATCTATTACGTTATGTTCAAATTGACTTATTTACTAATACTTTAACTGTCTCATTTGAATTAATGACGATATTAACGTAATACAAAAATGTGACTACTTTATTGATACAATAATTTAATTAATTATATCTACTATATGACAAATCAATACTCCCCGAGGATCCATAATTTTGAAAGCAATCAAATCAAACCATTAAAAAAATAAATTGAATTTTTAAAAAATCGATTATTGAGAATAAGAATAATACTCGGAGATCTGATCTGTATTGTTATTTTTTTATTTTTTGATTAATGGTTTGGTAGCCATATCTTACAACTGGAGTTTGGTTTAATTAATAAACGAGGTTAGAGATTTGATTATATAAGGAAGCCATGCAAAACTTTCGACAAATCTCAATTGCCATCCTTCATTCTCCGACATCTTTTATTTTTATTTTTATTTTAAAATTTTTATTTCTGGGTTAAACTCTCTAAAAGCTAATAATCTATTTCATCGAGATTGAGTAGCTATAACAATTATATTTAAATATCGGAACGTTCTTCTTCTTTTTAAATAGTTGCATTCTACGTGTAAAATTAATGAAAAATTAAAAGTAATCAAATTTTCAATGTTATACATGGACTTCATTTTATATTTATTACCAACATGACATCAAACATTGAAATCAAAATATTTATCTATTGATAAATTTTCTTTGTTCCATTCATATTCATGAGAGTATGAGCCAACTTAATATAAGAATTAATTATTTGATAATACTCACCATTATAAGTAGGCGGCCATTATAGAGACCATGCTTTATCTTTTAAAAACTTTTTAATTTCTTCATATATTTCAATACCACTAAATTGGTTTGTTTTTATTTTAGTTCAAAAAATTGTGAGATCGATGGATCGAACTACTGACCTTTACCATAATAATAAATGTTTAAACCAATGCTCGGATTGACCTAAACTAACCATAGCATATCCTATCTTATTATATACCCGTTCTTAAAAAGGGAAAATATTATTTAAAATAAGAATGACAAGGGGAAGACAAGGATGATAATCAAAAAAGTGGATTAATAAGTAATGTTTTTTTTTTTTTTAAGAAAAAAAAAAGGTTGGTTTGTGTGGGAGAAAATGTAGTGCAATGGATTATGCAAAGATGAATCATCAAAGACAGAGACACAAGCAAATGCGGTGTTGGCCCACTTTGTGGCCCATTTGCAAGTAGTGGATTGCCCAATTACAATTGTTTCGGTTTCATTTTTTTTTTATAAATAATAATAAAATTCCTTTTTGACTATCTGGGTGCGGTTTACATAAATACAAAAATAAAATAATTTTTGTTGTACGTATTCCAAAAATAGAGAAATTATACACTCAAGTGGTGGCGTTACTGTTTTTGTCTAATCATGCAACAAAAATATATATCATGTATTTTAATTTTAATACGTATTATCTTTGGGATATAAAAAAGGTTCAATGATTATTTTAGTATGGGTTAATAAATTATTAGTATTACACAATGAATAAATATGTACAAACACTGAATTACTTACGCCATACTAAAATTGGCGATGGAATAAAAAATTAGTTCGTGACAAAATTGAAAAGGAAAATAAAAATGAACAAATAACATGAAGAGTTAATTATTTATTAAAAGATTTTTTAAAAAATGACATGCGCTGATATGTATGTTTGCGTACCAAATGAAAATTAAATAAATAATGTCAAAAAGGGGAAAAAGAAAAAGCGTGGGGGCACATGCCCCTGCTAGACCCAACATGTGTCTCTTTACTGTTTTTTTTTCTTTTTCTTTTTCTTTTTTTCCATAAGTTGAATTTTAAATTTTCAATCTCAATTTTTTTCTTTACTATTCAATTATCTATCTCCATTCTATAAATTTTATATATGTCAAAACATTAAAGGAGAAGTCTTTAATTTAATCAATAAATTTTGAATGGATTTGATTAAATGTCTTCTTGTCCCGAGTTTGAAGATTTAAATACATTTTGTCAAATTTGTGAATTAAAAAACTACCAAAAAGTAAAAATAAAAATAATATATTTATCACATGTTAATTTTCCTTGCATAAAATGCGACAGAGCAGCATATTAAATTCAGAAGGAGTATTTGTAATCCAGATGAAGCATATTTGGGAGGGATTCATTATAATTAGCTTGAGATTGAAAAAAAAAAAGAGTGAAAATGAGAATATAATATGAACTTAATAGTAAACATTAATATGGACGTGTATTTAACGATTATTTTTATTGTTTTTTTTTAAAGTTCAACACAAATGACGGGTGGAGATTCGAACCAACGACTTTTTGATCGGAGATGTTACGTTTTAATCAATTAAATTATACTTAGTTTAACGATTATTTTTATTGTTAATAACTTATTACAATTGGACCTAAAAAAAACCCTGATTACAATTTATGTAACTCTTTCTAAATATACTACGATTAATATATATTTTCCAATGAGAGTTTGCCACATGTCATGGAGGGTAGAAAGTTCTATGTATATTAGCGGAAAGAAGAAAACAATTACATTGATTGCAAATAATTGTCTATAAAGATAATTATGGACTTTGGAATTTTTGCCTTCAAAAATTGTAATGAACTATTTACCTTTTTTCCCTTAAATTTTGTTACTTTTGGAAAAAAAAGAGGTTGACTTTTATCTTCTATTTATTTATCATTTTTATTAGTTCAACGAGGTATCAAAGTGGAATTCAAATGCATGATTTATTAGTCGTCTCAACCAATTAAGTTATACTAAGTTTAACTTTATTCATCACTCGTCGGCTATTATTTGAAAAAAAAAAGTTCCTTGCAAATTATAAAATGGCATACTTAAATTATGCGTGTATTGAACCATCACGGAGGTTTATAAAATCAAAGCATTTTATTTTATTTTTTAATAAAGAAAGTAAAGAGAACACAAAAATAATTTATCTATCAAGACACACAATCAAAACACGTTAAAAAGAAAGAGGTTTAAATCCAACCAGGTGCCTCGTTTAAGAAAATTGTTATGTGCGAGCATGAGTAGTAAGGTTGTGCGCCACCCGATTTTGTCGGATGGGGAGTATGGTTGAAACCCAAGATGTGTTTTTCCGTCCCACATTCTTCTAATATCTTCAATGGCAGGCTGGAGCTGGATTTAAATCTCATCGACAAACTGTTCTAATCCCATAATTTCTGTAGTGAAAATATGTTTAGAAAACGGCTCATTTGGCATAATTTCTGTAGTGCAATGCCACTGTTCCTCAAACTTAAAAATTGGTTAAAAAGTTATTTAAAAAAAGAAAAAAAAGGAAACCTGGGTGTAGAAGATCGAAGGAGAAAATAAAAGCCCAATGCCCAATGCCCCGCCGCCCTCGTAATGTGCTCTCGCTGCGTTTGAGTGTGAGACTGAGACTGAGAGAGGCCTTTATTTGAATTTGAACTGAAGCAAAACAGAGCAGGATGTGGCTATGTTGTAATGACGTACGGTGATGGGAGCCTGAGAAGACAGACCAATGAACAGCAAGTTTCCCCTGTCTATGACTGTCATCCCTAAACCACATCACAGTCAATCACCTCCATTATTCATATTCTCACGTCTCTCTGAGTCTGCGTTCGTCTCCTTCTTTCTTCTTTCTTCTTTCCAACACCCACTCTTGAACGGTCAAGATTCACTCGTTCATTCAGCCACTCTTAAAAAAAAGAAAAAGGATTTGGATTTGTTCAATTGTTTGTGTGGGTCATTCATTCATCTCTCCATCCATCCATCCATCCGTCCATCACCGAAAATCACAGGCCGAGTACGGGAAGCATCTAGTGGTGCTGTCAAAGTACAAATCTACCACTTGCGTCATCCTATCAACCCCAGACATTGATATTGAAGAATGTAGGTCGGTCAATAAGTTATATTGAGATTCATTATTTTGAAATATCAAAATTAAGCTTAAGGACTATACTAAATTTTAAGCTTCAAATAATCTTGCATTAAACATATATTTAGTCCCTATACTTTTAAACAGTACATAGTTTAATCAGTTAACTTTCTTTATAAATTGTGAGCCTAAATCTCCGCCTCCTTGTTTGAGTTCTAATGCTCTAAAAGTTCTTGATGGTAAAGATTTCATTTAAACTCAAATGCATAGTTCAATTGATATATCATATACTTTATGTTTTAGCGAATAAATTTTGGTAGTGAGTTTGCACAGTAAAAGGGCTCAAGAATTCATGTGATTGATAACACGAATTGTCTTCCAGTAAAGTGTTTTCAAGAATCAAAATGATTCCTCCTGTGATTTTTCAAGGGTGCGCATGAGAGAGCAGTAGCACTCACTCAGCGTTTTGTGGCCAATAAAAGACAACTCCAAAATATTTAATAATATCGACAAAATTCAATCACATTATTTCCAACTTCCAAGGTTCAATTAAGTATGTCGCTGAAAATGTTTCATTTCAGTTCCTATAAATTCTGGTTTTGTACAACCTTATTCATAATGGAAGGGAACACCTAATGAATGAAAACCATGATTTCAAATAAATGGAAGCAAAGAGGGAATGGAGGATGGTCCATAAAGTCCTCTGTAAACTGGGTGCTTTAGTTTCAAAATGTACATATACAGCACTTCACTTCCAGACTCTATACAGTTATCATCTCAATAACACTTCAACAAAGAAAGGGGGAGGTTTAATTTCACTCATTCAAGACCAATATAAGAAATTACTACATTTCATTTTTTACGCTAACTTGAATCGTCATCAGAGCTACCAAGACGACGAGTATCTACACCGAGCAAAATTTAGAGCAATGGCTTTCCATTTTCCAGCCAAGCCAACTGCAGAATCCTCCACCTTAGAGGATCAGTTTACATTATATTTGAAATGTCAAAAGCAAATGAGTCCCCCATTGAAGGGATATCAACTTGCTATCTCATGGATCCAAGGAGCTGATCAAGAATATACTTATTGTCTGTGGAGTTGGTATAATGGGGTTTTTGCAGACATCTGCATTCGGGTAAAGGGTAAGTGTAGACAGAAGTTTTTCTGTTGAATCTTCTGATTCTAGGTACCATCAGCCCCTTTCGGTCACTCTCCGAAAGCATTACCCCCATGTGTTCCTTGAATTCTTTCCAGCTGTAAAATCGACATGATATAAAGTCATCTTGATGGCAACAATGGTTTAGGGCAGAATGCTATGCAGTTCATCATAATATTTGTCTATCCTCAACTTTTTCGTGATTGATGTCACAATAGATGGTCATAAACCAACACAATCAATAATTGCTCGGTTCAAAGTACCCTTCAGCAGAAACAACTTTAAGTAATAATTTGAAAGTTCATGGATGAGTACCTCAAGTTTATTCGATCATCCATTAAAATAGCAAGCTTTCGTTTATCAGGCTTGATTGTCTTGGCATGTCCGTCATAGAGAAACCGCCGGTGCCCCATTAGAAAGTGTGGAAAGTTACCTCCCTGAGTAGTCACAAAGACCTCACTTAACAAGCATACAATATAATCTAGAGAAGCCATTCTTGAAGAATATCCCTGCCAATGAAAAATATACCAACTATTAGTACTTAGAGAAGTGAAGAAGATCCCGAGTAAATCTTTTTTATTTTCTTTCATTCTGTTTTGAAGGCATCTCTCGAATTCTCCAAGGCGGGAATGGGATCTTGCAGATCAGATATACAGAACTGATTGCCACACCGATCAGTTTTTGAGTAAAAGCATTGTGTTTCAATGTATTGTACATTCTGGCCTTGTTTCATAGAATTTAACGGGTCTGAAGACTTTAGTTTTGAACTAATGAGAGCTGCTGAGTTGAACTGAAAGGAACGTCAGATTCAACAAGCATGGTATTATTAATGTTTTCATGAAAGAGAGTTATCTCATTTTTGCACAGTATAAGGAAAAACTAGTGATTTAAGGCACCATCTTCCGGTGCTTTATCAAGGAAATTGATGAACATTGTGTCACGCACACATGGTCTTACTGAGATCTTACAGAGCCATTTGCGTCAAAACTTTAATATTTACCGTAAAAGGAGCAAGCTCATCTGACGTTGCAAGAGATTCCTTTGTGTGCAAAAGAGGAAACATTTCCTGTAGTGGAGCTAAATATCTCTCTGCCTGGTATAGCTTACCCGAAGCCAAATAAATCGAAGTGTTATTATCAAATCCCATACCGCGCAACATCATTCCAACCTATCATGATAAGGACAAAGTTCGAAAAGTAAAACATAGAGAAATGATTGAATAATAAATAGTACAACATAAAGTAAGCTTTTGTAAAAGAAATTATTACTAGAACATGAAAGCACATTTGATTAAGTGTGATTTCTTGTTTGCCCAAGAGTTATAACTTTTGGAAAAGAAAAAAAACAGAACCAAAAAGGGTCATTTATAGGTACCTCCAGGGGGGTTAATGGGCATTTTCCGTTAATTCGGTTAAGATTGGGTGAAATGAGATGGTCTTTGAGTTTGAATTTTTGCCTCCATCCTTTTTCTCGGATTAAATCCATTTCAACTTTTTCAGCTTCACCTCCATCATATACACAACAGGAGAAAGCTACCATGTCCTAGAGATCACATATGAGATGGTGAGCTTAACAAAAGCAAATGAAGAGATAAAACAAATAAGTTGTCCAGAAGACGAAGAAGACACATTAGTACCTCCTCAAACCGTAGGTGGACGGAAACATACTTCCCATCATCGCTTTTACTCTTTCCAATCATCCGGTTAACTAGTTTATGTGCAAGAGTCAGAATGGGCGAAGAGAACCTCAGTGCTTCATAATTTGCCAGGCATCTTAAGAATTGAATTTCAGGTGGAACATTCATGGCCAATCTGTTGGCAAAAGGGGACACTCGAATGACCCTGCATCAGATTAAAGCCAAAACGCATAGGCAGAGTTTTCTTTAGTTCTCAGTGCACTAAAAATTTTTTACAGAACATAAAAGGCTCAAGTGATACCAATAGGCGTTGATACGTACCCTTCCCTTTGCAAAACAGGTAGAACCTCTCCCAAATAATAATTAGCAGGAGACCAAGCTTGTACGTGGAAGTTTGGAATGTTAGAGATGTTGTAATCATATCTTTGCATTAAAGCCTCCGGTAGCTCTTTGACAACTTTAACATGACCATTAAGGGCGGCTATGAAATGATCTTCATCGTAAATATCACCGAACTTACTGAAAACAATATTTTTAAAAGGAGGAGGAGGAGAAGAAGAAGAAGAAGAAAGAGAGAGAATTACAATATGTTCTATGAAATGAGTGGATATTAGAACACCAGGAGAGTAAATCCATCATCATTGAAATGATTTTTGGCTATATGTCAACATAGCAATTTCATTTCTGTTCTCGAATCTTTGGGACAATTTTCGGAATTGAATTTGAAGTAAATATTCAACAAGGACTTTAGGAATGAGCATGTATCTAAGCACATAACAAATTATAGTAGTTCAATATAACAAGTTGTGTTGGTTGCACCACATTCAATTGTCTAATGACATGCATATGATATACAAGGCATTCATCATGTATGTATTAACTCTCTTAATAGCTAAATGATGAAATTCAGCTATGATATTTGACAATTACGAAGCAGTTTAACCTCCAACATGGTGCAAACAGAACGACCTATCATAAATAGAATTATCTCAGCACTTCTATTTGGTAAATCTATAGAACAACTTAATAGCTCCCCAACTCCTTAATTGACCCATTTCTGGTTTTCTTAGATAGATTATCCAGATTGGATGAGATGAGATCATGCCATGGAATTGAAAATAACGGAAAAGAGAAGCTCTTAATACCATGAAACAAGAATCCCATATGCATACCTTGAATCCTTCCAGACATTGTGGAACTCAAAGCGAGGAACAACTAGAATGGCATTCAGAAGCCCTGCTAAAGCCACCGCATTGCAGATCTGCCAAAAGAAAAAAATATAACATACAAAGGGGCCATTCAAATGACGGAAAATTCAAACTTTGGTGCAAGAATTGTTGTAAAAGGAGAGAGGGAAAAATACAAATTAGCAACATAATACAACTTTCATTAGAAATATGAGAAAAAAATACATACTGCAGAGCGTTGCTGGTTGAGTCCACCATTAGCATCAACAATTAAGTAAGTAGTAGGGTCACTGGACTCTGAAATTCGAAGGAAAGAATAGTTAATCTGGAGAATAAGTTTGACATGAACTGGAATATCGAAGCAGAAAGTGCATAGGTTTAGAATGTTTTGTTAAAAATATAGTATAGCTTAAGAAAAGTCAAAGCCATTGGCACTAAACAATTGGTCAGGTCAGCAGTTTGCATACCTGAATGTGGTCGAGAAGTTAAATTTGAACATGGCTTCCTCTCCTTCAGCCTTTTGTATTTCCAAACTGATGACAACTGAAGAGGAGAAATTATACACATTTTAACAGATTCAGAGCAATGCAGCACATGAAGAAAGCATTAAAGGAAGTGGGCTTATAATCCATATTACATAGTAATCTAATCTTTTATTCTTTCTACAACATCCAAAAGTCAAACTGAGATAAAATTTCCAGTGCTAGAAATGACAAAGTATTTCCCAACTCATTTTTTGTTTGGAAAAAGGAAGTCCTCCTAAAAACATGTTCGAGTTTGACTATCTGTTTTCCAGAGGTTTATTTTACTCTTCATTTGTTTCTGCTAGTTGTTCGTTTTCTTAGAGTTGTTCAAACAGTAACTTCGATTTTATGAATAAACTCGACTTTTATAAACTACCTGAATCGCAATCACAGCTTTATGAAACAATTATTGAAAACTGTTTGCATTACAAACTACTCTCCTTCTTCACAAGTACATGAGCTATTATTACTCTCTTCTGTTTTGAAACTTAATAAATGCATGCCGGAATCAAGCAGTAAAAGAAGCTTCATAAACTCAAAATAGTTTTCCTGCCAGATCCAGGTGGAAAGAAACACATAAATAGCATCTTAACAAATATAGCATCCGAAGCAATTCACTCTCAGAAATCCCCCATTTAAGACTTCCAAAACAACCAGAGGAATTATTCAACTTCCGTCTCTTTCAACCATGATTTAACTTCACATTACGCACAACAAATGTTTAATACTTGAAAACTACGATCCCCCGTTCCCCAAACTTGCTTAAACCCCAAAAACAAGAACTAGAAAACGAATTCGCAACACGACTCCAGCGTTTCAGCAGAACACTAAAAACAAAAATGCAAGAAGGAAGAGGTTGAAACCTGAATTGCAGAGGAATTATCAGAGTAGATATGGCGATGAAGGCGATGAAACATTTGATGGCTACGATAGAGCGAGCCAGGGGGAGGGGGCTGGCCGACGAGGGAAGAGAAAGGGCCAACGCACATGATCAACCCAGAAATATAAAGCAGAGGAAGAAGCACCATGTATCTAAAGTTAAACCGTAGAGTGAAGCCACCGACAAACAGTTCCCGCAGCGGCTGGTAATAATGGGGCTTCGGCCGCAGCTTCCGGCGGCACTTAGAGACGTAACGCGGTGGCGAGTGAGGGGGGCTCGGAGAGCTACTGCCACTGCTCTGAGCGCCGTCGCACTGGTAGCCATTGGCATCGTAACCATGGTAGTGAAGGGTCGTGGGTTTCATCGCAATGCGAATAAGAAGGAAAGAAGGAGATCACAGAATCTTTTCCTTTCAGTGTCGGTTTAGAAACAGAAAGTGCAATCAACAAACCCGCAGAGAAAGAACGAAGACCCCCACAAGAAAGAGGGAGAAAGATTTTTGTTGTTTGTTTCAGAACCAGCAAGTAAAAAAAAAAGGGAACAGCGAGAGAGAGAGAGAAAAAGGTGAAATGGGTAATGCAAGAGATTGGAGTGAGAATCAATGGTGGAATTGGGACCTTATGGGCGTCCCTGATTACAGGAAATCTTTAGTGCACAGAGAATTGTACAGCAAAAAAGTGAGATTAGTGCTGCAGACAAAGCAATAAGTTTAGACTTTAGAGGAGGGACAGTTTATATGACATCCAGTGGGAGGGGAGAGAGTTTGACTGATGATTGGCATGTTGTTGGTATTTTCGTAATTTCACTCCCCGCTTTTCTGTTGTTTCTTGTTTCCCAATTCGTTCCCCTCAACGCATTCTTCAAATAAACAAAGGGCTTTTTTGGTAATTACCCACGTTTTTCTCTTCTAAAAAGCATCAATTTTCTCTTTTTTCTTTTTTCTTTTTCTTTTTCCTTCTTCCAATTCCAATTTCAACCACCTTCCGTTTCTTTACGTTTCCAACGCCCCTCCCATTCCCCACAGATATTGAATGATGGGGTTACTCAATAATTAATAATTCTTCTTTAAAATAAGGTTTTTTTTTAAAGTAAAATTATGCAAAATAACTCAATTTCAAAAAATATTTAACTGCATATTGGTATGCATAAATCTTCCAGCAGTGAAATCGAACATAACTCAATTGAGAAGTCATAAGTTCAAATCCCCACCTCACATATTATTGAACTAAAAAAAAATCCTTCCGACATACTATCACTATTAAAAATTTGATATATATATATATATATATATATCGCTACATATCAGTATGCATGGATCTTCCAGCATACTTCCACCATTAAAAATTTGGCAAATTTTAATTTTTTAAGAATATATATATATATATTTTGCATTTCTCTCTTCTAGTTGTCAATTTTTTAATAGTAGTGTGGATATGCAGCCAATTATTATTATTTCAATTCTATCTTTAAACTTTGAAATGTTTTATTTTCACTTGTAAATTTTAAATTGTTCCAAAATATACCCTTGAAGTGGTTTTTGTTAAAATGAATAACATAAATTGACATCACAATTTATGTGTAAAGACTAAAAAGCGTATGTGACATCAATTATAACTCAATTTCAACTATATTGAAGATTAAAATCTCTTTGACAATTAATTTCAATTAAACATCATTTACGACGTCATTCACAAAGCAACTTTCATGTATCAACTATCACGTCAAAATATGAATGTTATGGTTAGTGATGTCATGCATGCCTTTTAGTTTTTACTCATCGAATGTTGTGTAAATTTTTATCCATTACTTTAACGCAAACAATAAATAAATAAATAGTCAAAGTGAACATAGCTCAATCGGTTAAAACATATCTCCATGATTAATAGGTCATAGGTTCGAATCCTCCCACCTCATATGTTGTTGAACCTAAAAAAAAAAAAAAAAACTTCACATCTTTGCTATATATTTCACTTTATAACACAATATTATAACTTCACATCTTTTACTATATAAATACATTTTGTTTTTAGCGATGATAGTAAATATCTTATTATATAGATACATATTTATTTTATACTATTTATGTAATTTTTATCCCATATTTTATTTTATTTTTATATAAAATAATCCCTTATTGACTCTCTTTAAGAAAACTCCATTTATGAGAGGGAGGCCACGCACCATCGTAGATGTCGCTTTCCAATGGCATTTCCACTTTTCTCCTCTATAAATATAACTATTCCCGTTTCCTTGTCTTAAACTATTTTTTTAAGATCTGTTTTAATATGTAACTTTTTTATATTTACTGAGTATTTTTTTTTTCCTTTTTAAGTTTAAGGTTAGAGAGATTTGTCTTTAACTAAATTATGTTTGATTCAATTCCTGAAGTTGAGGATCAAAACATTGACGTTTGCAATGACAGTAAATACTCTATCTATTGAATTATGCTTGACATTTTCATATCAAACTTAATACACATTAAAATGCATTAATAGATAATAATTTATATGTTAATTTCAAATTATACTTACATTAAAAAAAACAGTTGATTAAAACGTGTTATTGGAAAAAAAAAATTATCATTTGTCTCTCTTCATATATATAGTACTTTCACAATAATAAAAATAAATAATTAAAGAAAGAAAAATGGTTCTTGTATGTTTTCATACACGAGATTATTACTATTCCACGTGATTATATTTCTAAAAACTTATCATAATTTGGAATCCTGGATTTGACTAACATAGAATTTGGATGGTGTTATTTTGAAGGATGGTGTAAAAAGCTAAGAAACTAATGGAAATTTATTATAAAGATTAATATGAAATTTATTAGATAAATGACGTTTTAATCTCAATCATTAATCACATGGTATAAAAGGAAAACATTGTATCATATGTAGCCACTCTTGGAATTGTCAACATAACTCACATTACAATTTATATTCAACTATATTATTACATACTTTAGATGACAAATAACAGTAGTACTTTGAGTTATTTCTTAATTTTGAGATTTCTAGAGGACGACTAAATTATAATATCAACCATTATCTACATTTGATATCAACTCAATATGGGTTGTGTTTAAATAGTAAATATATCGATAATTATATGTATATTTAAAACAATTTTTTTCCATAAGTGTAACCATAATTATTTGTAAAATGAGATTGTGTATCCGGACCTA
>JAOANK020000066.1:1670352-1680979 GCA_026257165.2 Telfairia occidentalis | reverse complement strand
CATCTTTGGATTTGCCAAAATTTCTCATTCAACAGATATATTTGAATTAAAAAAACAACAAAAAGGGAAAATTTTAATCCCCCTCTTTTTTCCCTCATTCTCGCAAAAATAGCTTCTCCCATTTGTCTTCAAGATTTTTGTGTGCAGTCTTCCCCCTCTCAAAAAAACCATCCACGATTTGAAAGATTCCTCATTCAATTTTTTGCGCAACCTTCTTCCTCTTCATTTCGTTTGATTGTTAGTTCTCAAATTCTTCTTCAATAGTTACTATATTTGTTACATTCGTCTAGCTTTCGATTTGGGTAAGGTTCGTCTATCATTTGCTTAATTTATTCTTCCTAATAGAATCTTTGGAGAAGACATTGCCATATTTTTTGAGAAAAAACTGAAAAAGGAGAATAAATCTAATTGGTTATAGGATTTTTAACAAAATAATGATTATTAATTAATTTTAACAAAATAAATAACATAATCGAAAGATTTTTAATTAATGATGTATTAATTGAAAAACTAAATCTAGAGAGAAAAAAAGGATATGTTTTTTTTTTTTTGTAATAAATGATCTTAAAAGGGTATTTTAATAAAAACGATACAATAAAAAAATCAGAAAATTTAGAAGTGTACTTTTTTTTAAGAACAGACTTTTGTGAAAAATGAGTTTGAATACAAACTCCCAACACAATTTCTATTAAAAAAAAAAGGGAAGAGGTTAAAATTTGGACTTCATAAACCGGCTAAATAAAATATGCCTTTGTTTTTTTCATATTTATTTTCATGCTTCTCAATCTATAGCTTTTTTTTTTAAAATAACATTTACACACTTTATAAATAATAACCAACAGACTCTCCAGTCTCAAAATTGGTAATTGTGAAATTTTTATTGGGTAGCCACAAATCCTAACATAATCTTCGGTAAAATGTTGCAAATATACAAACTGAAAAAATATATATATAAGCATAGAAAAGATTAAAATTAGTATGACTATGATTAATTAATATACACATGATTATAATTACTCAATATTTATGTTAATTTACAATTTATAAAAATCTGTGACTTACACAAAAATTTAAAACAGTAATATTTTGTAATTTCATTTGGAAAAGTAGTGTCTCCTTTTTTCTCGTCGTATATAACATAATTTATTTAAAATTTTAAATGACCAATATCTCCTTTTAACTGAAGATTTTCTTTGTTTATATCACTATTTTGAAATTATATTATAAAATTAAACTCATAAGTTTAATTCTTAATTTTTAGGTTTGTATCAAAATCGGTTTGCAAATTTTAAAGAGTGTCATATAAGTAATTGAATTCTAAATGTTATGTTGGTTTATGAACTTTAAAGGTGTTAATAAGTCACTAAACTTACCGTTTTATAACTAACAAGTTATCAATATATTCGACATTTTAAAAATTAAGTTATGAGATTTTCACTTTTACCTCTTCCGATAAATTATTTCGGAGATTGAAACAATTTTGATTTTACGTAGCTGACTCTAAGAGAAACTAATATAAAAATAGGATTTCAATGATCAATAGTGTGATGGAGCAATCACACTGAATGATTATTTTTACTTGCAATTATGACACATATCTCAAAAAATCATAACAGATAAATGACAATTTTATATTTAATAAATTTGTAAATTTAAAAAAATATTAGTTAGGTCGAGAGTTGATTAAATGCAAATTTGAAAGTCGAACGATTTATTTGACACAAAATTAATAGTTTAAGGACTTATTAAATTTTAGGGATCCATTAAATCTAAGAATAAAAGTTTAAGTTGATACAAATTTGAAAGTTTACGTGCTAAATTGTCAATTCAAGCGCTCAGTAAATAAAAACATATACTATACGATGGTTCAGAAAGTTTAGAGACTAAATATGTCATTTACCTAAGAAATTTTTTTATAACTTTTTATTTAAGCGATTTTGTGCATCTGAATAATTTTTTGAACTATTTATTTCTCATCATCGATTATAAATTTCTCGAACGCGGCAGAAACCGAAAGTCATTTTTCACTGGAAGCCCTTGACGATCAAAAACTCTGCCTCTTCGCTCCAGTGGATGGATCCAATTTGGCTTCAGTACCGATACCTAGGGTTTCCGATTCTTCATTGGCAACCAGAGAACGGAGAAGAAAATATGGCAGCGTTTTACGACGATGTCGAAGCGTCAAAACTATTTCCATTCTCCCAAAGGTCCACTCGATTGGCTCGCATTAGGGCTAAGAGACTCCTCATTCGTCGGCTTCGGATCAATCCGCAGGGAAGCAACGATTCAGCGCGGAGACAGTCATGGAAATATACGCGAGTACGGCAGAGGAAAACCTAGGCGATTTCTCAGAAATCTGCTTGTCTTTCCTCCATGGCGGGCGGAACATTCTTGTGCGCTTCAAATGCGTGGTTATCGTTCGTATTGTTCTACTTCATCACTCGCACATTTCGCTAGCGGAGGAGCTGTGGCTATCCATTTGGAGCTCCGAAACCCAGTGCCTGTTTGAAGATTTGCGCCGAAACGACTTGGTTTTGGCAGAGTACTATTTCGTCCACGACGCTCCCGAGAACGCCACATCGCCAACCATCCCCGTGGCGGTACGTTATTTCGTTTGAGGGTTCATTTGTTTATCTGTAATTTTCGTGAACAATTATTTTGTGATTTTTCCGTTCCTCGTCGGATAGGATAGGTAACGTCTTCTTACGGCAAGAATCTTCACGGCAAGGTAGATGGCGGCAATCGCGGCGAAGAGGAGAGGAAGCCCTCAGTTTCGAATGGGAGAACTGGAATTGATGCCAAGGATTGGAAATCCGTCGCTAAGAAAGAAAATACCGAGGTTTCTCATCGATCTTGATTCATTGATTACGTTACTTGCCTTCTTTGATTTAGATTTTTCCCAATTTAAAAATGAATAGGTAGGCAATAGAAATCAGGTTGAGAAAACTTAAAAGATATGGTTGAAACAATTCACGACAATCTACTCTATTTCATGGCTCTGTGCGTAGATGACACGCTACTTTTCTTTGTTTCCTAAATTCCTTAAGATTGTTTTATTTTTCATACACAAGATATGCAATCATTTTCTGGGTTTCCAAACAGGGAAGTAGAGATGGATGAAACGGCGAGAAAGAGAGTTGGAAGGCTGAGTATCACTATCATGTCGATTGATGTTTGAATAATGGCTTCAATTCGACAGCCTTTTGATCAATCATTGTGTGGAGCAGCCATCGCCCCATCGATCAACCCGTCTTTCGGAAAATTGTTTGTGTCGTCTTCTGAATTTACTCAATTTGACGTCTGTTCTGTTAATCAATTGTCATTGATATCACTAAATTTAGCTTCGGGTGGTGGCGGCTATTCGTTTGGTTTTGTTGTCTTCCAAATCGGTTTGAAGCTCTGTGTACTTTGTAAGTTTGAGTTTTGAGTAAGCAAATTGTAATTTGATTTCATTGAACCATCAACTTGTATTAAGGGTGAAATTGATGCAATCT
The DNA here is from genome assembly GCA_026257165.2 of Telfairia occidentalis. Taxonomy (NCBI): domain Eukaryota; kingdom Viridiplantae; phylum Streptophyta; class Magnoliopsida; order Cucurbitales; family Cucurbitaceae; genus Telfairia; species Telfairia occidentalis. The sequence continues at coordinate 1,677,485 of JAOANK020000066.1, read as the reverse complement.
TTTAGTTGAATTTTTATGTTTTTTTTTCTATTATATGAACCTAATTTTTGTGGTTGATGGGTTCAAATGGTTTTCTTCTTTCCCCATTTAGCTATTTGAGTTTGTTATTGTTATTCCTGCATTTTATGATTGAGCAGGGTACTTTTAATTTCACAATTTAATTAGTTGAGGTTTTGGTTTGAATTTTACGAAATAAAAACTGTCAGATTTTTAAACCAAATAAATTGTAAAAAACTAAATTTAATTTTTAAAATTAAAATTTTAGCGCTCTTTTTTTAAAGTATAACATACCTCAATGATATAATTATAAACTATTGAATTTTTTGAAAAGTAATTCTAAACTAATTTGACATGACATTTTTTTTTTTAAAAAAAACGAATTGTTTTTTTGTTACATTTGTTTTTATTATCTATAATATAAAATAAGTAAGTATTTATTTTAACAAAAATAAGTATTTGTTTTAATAAGATAATTATTATAAACAATTATTTAAATTAATATAATCAAGAAAAAAAAATAAAAAAAGCATCTAATAAACTGCAGAAAAAAAAACCCCTCAATTACCGAAAATAATATTTGAAAATCATTTTCGCAAATTGGGGTTCACACTTCTCAGTTCACAGTCGAGAGAAGGCTCGGAAAAATGATGTCTGCAACTGTTACGAATATTGCGCGACCTGCTTCGAAAGTTCTGCTAACATCGCAAAGGGCTCATCGGATTTTTATCCCTTCAGCTTCATTCTCTTCATCTTCTTCAGCTCCCTCTCGCAAACTGATTCTGTACTCCAAGCCCGGTTGCTGTTTGTGCGATGGCCTCAAAGAAAAACTGCAGGCCGCCTTTCGGCTCGCCGGCCCCGATTCTCTCCACGACGTCGATTTACAGGCACTCATTTCAGACCCCTCTCATTGTACTTCATTTTTTGTTTTAAGCATTGAATTTAACTTGTGTTATTTGGTTTCCAACTAGGTGAGGGATATCACTACTAATCCAGAATGGGAAAGGGCTTACCAGTATGAGATACCCGTCCTCGCCAAAGTGCTTGCTGATGGCTCGGAGGTTGGTTCTATTGATTCATTGATTCGTTCTTGCGATTTTGATTAGTATGAGCCTGAGTTTTGATTTTTTTTTTTTAACTTATTCGTGATGGAATGTCTTATTTCAGATTTGCAGAGCTCGTCCTGGGGCTTCTAATCTAGAATTGTGTCTGTGCATTTATAAAAAAATCTGATGATTGAGCATTAACGTAGGATTAAGAGATGTTTTTTCCCACTACTTGTCTTTTAAGTCATTGTCTGGAGTTGTGCCGAATTTCTATCTTTCAAACTTCTGTAGCACTAGATTGGTAACCCCTAGTTTGTATTTACTTTGGAGTTTGAGGTTCCAATGAGTTGGTCAGCTCATCTCCTGTCCTCATTTAAGTTATTGGCTTTGTGATTAGTTCAACGCAAAAATATCAATGTACTGGTAATTATTATATATCTGCTAAATTCAAGTAAATATTTTCCTATTTTTATATAATTTCGTTTACTGACTGTTTCAATTATTTAGTCATCCTGTATAATGTGGAATTAAGCTAGTTGTAGAGTGCCTGAAGTCATATTAAGTGTAGAAATAATACTTGCAATCTAGCAGCCTGAACTACTAAACAGGTAATTTCTTCAATGAAGGTTCAATATGCCATATATTATGACAATATCTACATTGAAGATTTTCTCTAAAATTAGGTTTCTTTGGTATTTGAGACTGAGACATAGTCAGAGTAGGTACCATTGTGTAGGAATCGATATGAGACCAAAGCGAATCTTAATATTGTTTTGTTCTGTTTTATCATGGTAATCTACTGAAAGTTATTATTCGATATGACATGCAACTAAAGAAGTCTTCTGGCAGACAGAATTAAGTGAAGGGGGCTTTAGTGTGATGAAGTAGGGAGCAGCTGGTGAATGGGCTTCATGAAACTTACTCGGAACTATCCATAATAATATTACTGATAAAATTTCTTGAATACCAGTCAATCAAAGGGCTTGACCAATGATGGCTTGTTAAGAGGATGCTGTAACATTTGAACGATTTCTTCAAATTTGTACATCTATCAAGATCCTATAAATTTTCTTAATTACCTGACATCTTAAATTAAGGAATTGGCGTGATGACAATGACATTAATACCCTCTATTGTTAAAGATGCAGAGTCCTATTCCAATTGAAACTCCTATGTGGCAAAGATAGACCTGAAGCAGAAGCCTCTTGGCTCTTGTACCATCAAAAGTTGCACATGATTACTTCTATCTTCATTTTCTGTGCCTAAATGTTCTGTGAACTAAGCTCACTAGACCTATATCTTCCTAGGACTCTTAGCATGAACCAGATGTAATGTGGGTTTTCTTTCTTTTTTGAGTTCAACAACATGTGGGGGTGGGGTTCGAATCTACGACCTTTTGGTCAGAGAGATACGCCTTAACTAGTTAAACTATGCTTGGTTTGGCAACGTGGGTTTTCTTCTTAGAGAGGGAAATATGAAACACATAAGCTATTGGAACGTTTATGCTGTGAATTTTCAAAATGATAAACAAGATGGCCATATGGTAAAGAATAAAGGCAATGCATTTGAAGATGCAAGTAACATAGAGGCTCATACATTCTAAAATATTCTCGCATATTAGTTTCATCACACTCTTAGTAGCAAGTTACCATTTGGAAAGCTCTAAGTAGTAAACATATCTCTCATCTTAGCCACCCATACCCAATGGAGGTCTGTAGACGAGTTTGGGTATGTCGCCTGAGTGGCATCTGTAACGAAAATTAAGCAAAGATAACAAACACAAAATATTGAACTGTTTCTTTTTTGGTTTCACCTGTGATGCCAAAACTCTTTTCTGGCTTGAATTAGGGACTTGTTTCTAAATAGGTGTCGCATGGAGGTTTGCCTTTTGATTGTTGGACTATAAGAAAATAGTATAACTTCTTCTAGTTAAAATAGATCTATTAACAAAAAAACTAAGTTGGAAAGAAGACCAGAGATCTCCCCATAAGCCAAGAAACTTACAAAATCTACGGAAAGAATATAGCACAGCTCTTAATGTGAAACTTTTTGAAGTAAAAGAGCAGTAGACATTTACTAAAAGTGGGGGAATTATCAGTGTAATTATTTAAGGAATACTGTAATTGGCTGGTGTTTAACATGATTTATGTTCAAAATACTTCATGCCAAATGGAGTGTGTTTTTGTTTTGCCTGATGAGGTAGCCTGGTTAGCTGGGATATGGAATTAGTGTTACATTTATAACATTGCTCTTTCTTCTTCTAAATTATATGACTAATTTGTCACTAATGTTACTATATTCACCTTTTCTTTTCTTTTCCTTTTTTGGAAAGGAGGGGGGAGGTAAAACAGAGTTTATATTATTTAGAATAATAACTTTTATTCTGAGTTTGTTATAATATCTTGACTTGGATATTTGTTTCTTATTCTGGTACTTGTTCCTGATCAATTTTCAAGAAAATAAATGAACCAATCTTGCAATACCATTATCTTGTTTCAGATAGAGAATCCTTGCCCTTAACGATAAGTACTCAGTGTGGTTCTTAAACTTATATATTCTATAATAAAATTAGAGCATATCACGTTTCCTTGGCATATTTTGGTTTTATGATGTTGTACCTGATCAAACATTCAGTTTTTCCCTTAACATCAAGTATTCCAGCAGACTTACGTTTTCCATGCTTCTGTTTGCTTCGGTCTAATATATCTTCATCTTTTTCTTCTTTCTTTTGGAATCTCTTTATATGGATGCCTTGGACGATTTGAGTTTGTGTTGATAGTTTAATATTAACTTTTCTTTCTCCATCTTGAGTCTTAACATCACTCCAAAAATTCTCTTATTATAGCCTCTTTGGATGGACTTTTTTCCAACAACATTAAGATTATCCTGTGGATGTATTGTCCTTTTTCAAGGAGTTCTTGTAAAATTTGTATCGTAATTTGTTTCAATTATTTTATGGATGTCATATAGCCTGAAAATTCCAAAAAGTATGACAAGTTATATACTAAAAGTAATTGTGTGATTATCTTCATTCATTTTAATCTTCAAAAGCTACTCTTTTAATGGAAGTATTCAGAATTATCACTCCTTTGGTATGCCATGTCAGGCGTGAAATTTATCCTTCGACGTTTGACCTCTAGTCATAGTCCTAATTCGTGCATGTGCGAGTATGTTTGATAGCGCATATTTAAAAATCTTGGCCAGCTATTTATGTAATTTTCAAAAGCAGTTGTGTTTCATGTATTTACATGATAGCATGATAGCAGCAGAGTTAGAAACCTAGGTCAGATGTATAATGGGATTGTACATCTTTATGTTTGTTGTATTATAAACTGGTTTCAATATTTTATGGAGTTCAGCTATTCTCCTCCCCGAAGTTTATGATCAACAAATGTCTTTTTTTTTTGTTTAGAAACAATTTGTTTCCTTTTGTAGATACCAAGTTATATTCTCCGCATAATTGTTCCTTGTGGATAACTTGACATTGGAGATGTCCAGATGTATGTAGGGTTATAATTATCTCTATTGCCTTTTTTCTTTTTTTCCCATTTAGATTGATCTCGAGTCATCCTTTTCAAGATAATACGTAGTTATTACGCAGACGGCAAGTTAGCTTATTAATCTAGGTTTTGTTCTCTTAAATTTTGGTCTCGAGAGATTTCCTTATGTTATGTACTGTTGCGTGATGTCATGAACTAACATGCACTTGAAACACAAAAGCAATCACGGACAAACACTAGCTGATCCTGAGTCATTGATCACTGATGGATGTAGATTCCTTTTTTGTATTATTGTTCATCTTTTGACCCAATTTTAATCAAAGGAAATTTGCTTTAATTAGTGGAATTCCTTTTAACACTAGTGCCACGTGTCAAATGAAGCAAGTCGATGTAATATTTGTGTTCGAAAGTTCTTCTTAGACTCTAGAAATATTCTGTCCTTTTATTTTCTTTTTCTTTGGGTGCTTTTGTTTGGCTGAATATGTTTCAAGTCATGCTAAACACATTGCTTCCCCTTTTCATGTACAGTTAGCTTACTGGAATTATTCCTGAATCTTAAATTAACATAGAAACTTTTAACTTTAGAACATGTGTTTTCAATATTCAGGTTAATTCTGATCTTACCAAACACATGAACATTTATCGCAGGAAGCTCTTCCTCGCCTATCTCCTCTTCTAGGGGTGGAGTTCATTCAGAGGAAACTAGCAGCTGCTTTACAGAAGAAGATGAACATTCTGGTTCTGTAATTAAAATCCTAATCTCCGTGTTTTTTTTGTTGGGGGGGGTTGTTAAGAATATGAAGCAAACAGGCTGTATTTTAATTAAAAAATATAAATATTCTTTTTATTGCGATTAGAGATAAAAGATGAGTATCCGTTTAGGTATAGTGTGGCTTCTTTTATTCACAAAAGAATTTATGTCGTTTTCACTTTCTACTAAACCATATTTGACTATGTTTCTCTTTGCATGAAATTGTTGACCACCATTATCATTGTCTAATCTAATACGCCATCGATTCCCACTCTTTCTTTCATTCTCTCATTTCTTTTCTTTTTTTAGTAACAGCTCATTCATTTATGCTTCAGAAAGCGTTTGCAAAAGGGGAAGGACTGAAGGGGAAAAGTGCACAAAAGTAGAAAATTTGACCTGGTCAAAAGTTGCAAACATGAGCAAGCACTGTATTCATTTGAAAGTTTACTCAATCTCTCCTTATCTCCACGGTATAACTCTCACTTGAATCATTACCATACCAGAGTTCCAAACTTGTAAGTTTACTCAATCTCTCCTTCTCTTTTTGTGAGAATTGATCTCTTATATTGTGACAGTTCAAAAAAGAAAAAGCTTTAGTTTAGCCATGAATAATGACCTTCTAATTTCTTTCATCTCTTTATTAAAGAACAAAAAAAAAGAAAAGTAGCTAGTAGTTCTTTTCATGAAGAAGTGTCCTTCGCCCGTCCTCCCATACCGACCTTGTGATTTATTTTGCTAATCCTGAAAATTTACTGTTAGATTTTGCTTGTTCTTTGTCATTGCATGATTCTCTCTCTTCCATTGGCAAAGGAAATTGGTACTGTTTTGAATCATATTCAAGCTTTGCCTTGCAACTCTGATTGGCTTGACTATTAATCAAACACTTGCTGCCAAAACAAAGGCGCTTTTGCCTTTTTTTTTTGTGTTTTGCTCTCTGTATTGTAATGACAAGGCTTCATTTCATTTCTTTGATCCCTACAGCAAACAAACTTCAATTCTTTTTTCTTTCCTTTTAAGAAAAGAGAGAAATAATCTTTGTTTCCAAAACTTTATATAAATGGGGTCTCTTGCTTTGGAGTTGTTATTATTTTACACAATCAAATTTTGTCCAATAATTTTGATTAGATTCCTTTAGCACTGGATTTGTAATTTAATGGCAACTTATTTTCACCATTTCTTTGAATCCTCGCTTTATAGAAAACTTTTCTTTCCTGCATTATGAGCACTCTGGGATATATTCCATATAATATATATGTCTTGTTTGGCAGAGCTTTCTTAAAGGTTTTTGTTTTTTATTTATTATTATTATCATTTTTTTGGATTTGATGTGTTCTCATAAAATCATCTGCTTAAATTAATAATTCATGCATGACACCGGACCAATAGACCAAGAATTTAAAGTTCTGAATAATTTTGTTGGACTTTAGCACCTTTAACTAATTGGCACTTGAAAATGTGAGGGGTCATTTTGAATTGCACTTAAAACAATATTCTTCTGATTTTGAAGACAACTTTCCTGAGATAATTTCTAAAGTTTTGTTATTATTATTATTATTATTATTATTATTATTATTATTTAAAGAACAGAGAAGGGGTTCTAAGATTAAAAAATAACAGGAAACACAGAAACACTATGGGCAGGCTAGAAATGTTGCTTAACGAGGTTCAATGTTACAGGGATAGTAAATTAAATTTATATATATGATGAAAAGTAGAATATTCATCAATTGATGATTTCTGTGGTCTTAATCAATAATTAAATCAATCGTCAATTTGTATGAATTTTTATCTTTTTATCGAGGGGATCGATTTTGACTCCTAAACTTGATAAGTTGTATC
>JAOANK020000066.1:1645161-1658881 GCA_026257165.2 Telfairia occidentalis | reverse complement strand
GTCGGATCGATTGGTGTTACCGGTTACTAAAGGGACACGTGGCGTCTTTTGATTTGCCAAAATTTCTCATTCAACAAGCATGTATGGGTGAAGATTCATATTTCTAACCTTTTAGTTAATGATATATGTCTCAACCAACTATGAGTTATATTCACGTTTGTACATTAATGTCTTTTAGGAGTAAATAACATTATCTTCCACATAGAGGTCAACACACATTTCAAGCCCTTAGTGAAGCGATAGAGTTTGACACCTCGGACCAACAGAGTCCTCGGCCCATACCCGAGTTGTCGACCTAGTCGAGCTGAGAACAAACAAGTAGTGCAGTTGAATGTTCGACTAAAATCGTGGCAAATAAAATGACATGGATATTGGCGAAATTAAATTACACAACTATATATAGGCTAAGCCAAATCTGGCAACACAAGCTATAAATATGAAAACGAGTCTCAAACCCAAATACACATGATTTATTGGTTTATCTTAAGATAACTTTGATACACTAATTCGAATGTTAGAGTGTGATTGGTATAGCCTAAACTAGTATTTTTCTTGGAAGTCACCTCAACACTTCGTCAATTTTACGTAGCGACAATGTTTATAAATATATATATATATATATTAGTACAACAAACATTGTTCATGTTGAAGGTTAGGATTATCTCCATTTTCTTTATAATAAAATATTAAAAAACAACATAAATTTCTGATTAATTTCTTAGGCGGATGTTTAAAAGATTTTTACTTTTGGGTTAACATCCGGCCCTGCCATGCCATCCAGCTAAAGGGCCAGCGGCAAAATATTATAACATTTTGAGTAATTTGAAATTTTATTAAAAAATGACGTCACCAATAAAATCATATTTTTTCAAATGTTATCACAAATCGTATTTAAAAAATGCAATATCCATTTTTTTCCCTTTTAAAATATACATCTCTTAAATTCAAACTGAAAGTAATTTCACATACCACACAATTAAACAGCATCTTTAATTCACGGTTCCATACAAGTTCATCACGAAATTCGAATAAAAATTTCAAATTACACCATTCCCCAAATAATCTCTACAAAATATAATATTTATAATAAATCTATTGATCTCTTTGAATTATATTTAATTCAGATTTTTCTTTTCCAAATTTTTAAAAACATATCCCTGGCAATTTGTATCTTACTAGTAATAAATATAACCCAAACTTGGGAGCTCGTATTACTATTATTATTATTATTAAAAACGATAGATTTAATATTAATTAAGAATCAAGATATCATATTATATATTAAAAAGAAAAAAATAATCGTCAGCGCGGGAACAAACGATCTGATTCCCTCCAATTTTATCTCCCCTTTCCTCTCCGGGGTTCCTGCTGTACTTCGGATCACGTTTCGTTACCAACAATGCATATGCTCACTCTCAGAGATTCTCAAATTCTCTCATAACCCTAGTTCCCAATTTTTCAGTTAACCCACCACTGAAAATTGGGCGTAAATTCATGGAGAGTCCGGCTGAGCGAACGGGGGATGCGGCGGAGGTTGGCTCCACTGAGATCGGCAAACGGAAGCTTAGAAGTGTTCGCCGCAAACTGGTACAGTCCACGCTGCTTCCTCACAGGCCCCAAGAACAGGAAGAAAACGGAGGAGATCAAGAGGAGAACAATTGTGGTGAGGATGAGGAATTATGCGGGAGTCAGGGCAAGAAGAAAAGGAGGTCGAAGGGAAAGACTACGCCTCAATCGGGAAGCTCGAAGAAGGTATAGTGGCTTAAATTGTATAAATTACTGCTTTAATTTCATCTGGATCGCCGTAGGGGTTGAGAGTAGTTGTAGCATGAATAGTTCGGTTAGACCAAATTTCTTCATGTTTGAGTTGGGATAATGCTGGGATTAGACACTGAAATAAGATAGACGATGTTTTGTTTAGGGTAATTACAAATTGGAAAATGTCCGCTTCTTCCGTTTGAACGAATCCTACCCTACGTGAAACTATTCGTCGCCATGATGAAATAATTATATTTTACATATAGCAGGCGAAGAAGAAGCGAGCCGTAAACATGACGCCAAAGAAAATTTTACATACTGAAGAGGCATCTCCAACAATTCCTGACTTGCGGCTCGAGGCGAAAATGACTAGAGAGGTCAGTTTCATAGCTGCTTGTCGCTCTCTCACAAATTTAAGTTCTTACACAGGGTTAGAAACGATGTTACACTTTTTGGTTCTTATACAAGACTACTCGGCTTCTGCAATGTGAATTATGAACTCGTGTTCTATTACTTGCTAGTTTGTGCTCTCATGATGAGTTGACATTTGAGTTTATATAAAGGTGTTGGAATTTCCACCCGTGAAGTTGGAGTTTGAAAACGAAGTGATTATCTTTGTTGGAGTTGGAATTTATCTTTGTTCAATGCCGTGACATTAAATATTTCAATCTCCAGTCCTAAGCCCTCATTTGTTTTATCAGGAAAATTCGCGGATGTTTGCAGGAAGGCAAATTCATCCCTTTTTCTCATCCCTAAAAGCGGGGAGGAAAAGTCAAGAAGCAACTCAATCGGCGGAGAGAGGGTGCACTATTGAGAGAAAGGAGAGTGTAACTGATTGTAATCCAATTCACGTCTATGAAAGAACTGGGGTATGGTTTTATTGTCATAGATTTATGTATAGCATGGAAAAACACTAAGAGCTGCCACAAATGATCATTTGTGAAGTTTAGTGCATTAAAAAAAAACTCAGATTATCTCAAATTCTTCTCTAAATATGTATGTATGATAGCACTATCTAGTAATGCATATTTAATACTACCCCACCCACTCCCTTTCATTTCATCCATTTTTAATCCACTGACCTTGACTTACTATCCTCCTCAAAATATTGAAGATTAGATCTTTTATTTTTCATCCTTGATGATAATATTGATAATATTATGCAGGATGACGAACTATCTCCAAACTGGCAAAACTGGATATTTCTCGACAGAAATATTGCAAATAATGGTCAGACATTACGACACACTTGTTCACCAATATTTGAGGGCTCTGTTAAGTCTTTAACTTTAGACGACCTTCCAATTGTGTTGCAACCCTCCAATTCTGCTCCTGGTGCTAATAGGGAGCCCATGGATCATGATTCCATCGAGCAAGAATGCATTAAAGAGATGACGTCAATTGTATCCACTGTGGTTGCTGACAAGGAAATGATGCTCCATCACCTCCTAAGTAGTGCAGAAGAGGTATGTTTCATCATGCATTATTCAAAGAATTACTTTCCTTGTTTCTCTACTTTTGAAAGCTGAACTCGTTCCAATTTCACAAGTTGTAACTGTCAGTGTCTAATTTTGAACTTAAATCATCTCGTTCTCATCATCTCAAGAATTACTTTCAGGATGGTAATCTGAATAAAACACGCGAGCCTAGTGATTCTGAAGCAAGGCCAATTCTTGAGCATCAAAGTAGATTTCTTCAGGACAGGTGAAGATTATTACTGTTACGAGCGATTAAGTTCTTTGACCCGTCTTCTTGTTCCTAGGAAATCTTGGGTTTGATTTACTTTTTTTGAATCACAATATCCAACGTTATTAGTTCCATACTTATTGTTTACACTCCAGAAACTAAAAACTTTTTCAATGGGAAGTTTAAAGCTGTACAGCATGGTTAAAAATTTTGTATGTACTTTTGTGTTGAGGGTTGAATGTTAGTTTATTCTCCCATCCTTTCCTGCCATTTTCCTGCTTATTTTTATAGCCTGCCCTTCTTTTTAAATTACTGATTGAATTAATTGATGTGAGGGTTGAATCTTAGTTGAAAAATGCAGCGAATATTTATGGCTTTAGTATCTGATACCACTTTCAAATTTGTGTTCGTTTCACTTCTTCTTTTCACGAGTTTAATATTCCTCCATTTTCGTGAATGTGATGTTTAATTTATAATTTGGTTACTCTACTGCACATTATGTGGCTGCCTGTCAGTTTATTATTACTGTTGGCATGCCAACTTGAAGTGAAACCAATTCATAATTTATACGAGGGAATTTGTAGTCTTACTTTTATCTTCATAGTCTTATTATGTCTTGGATTATATTATTGTTCTCCGATTAATGCATTATACATCCTTATGAGTTGCTCCTTGCATTTCTAAATTTTTCAACATTCCAGTGGTCATTTTCAGTAGGTATCTTTGGTGTCCGGGAAGATGATTATGCTATTCTCAAAATATTTATGCTTAATTTTCTGCTTGCATTTTTCCTATTATTTGATCCTGCAATTTAATAAATGGTTTTTTAACAATAGAATGCAGTCTTACTACCATCGTTGTCAAAGCTGTCCCAAAACTTGTTTATGGACACACAAATATCAGCCGAAGATGGCCATGGAGGTTGGCTACCAAATCTATATTAGCAACAAAGTGTTCTGGTTTCTGTTTTCTTATATCATCCCTTCTCTTACCCATGGTTTTACAGGTATGTGGTAATCTTGAATCAGTCAAGTTTTTGAGTGAGTGGCTACATCTCTGGTATGAAAGAAACTCACAGAACAACAAAGATTTTGCTGGGGGGAATAAATTCCAGAAGCAAGATAACAGTGATAACTGTTCTCAGAGTGATTCTGACTATGAAAGTCCAGATGGAGAAGATAGCCGGAAGAACGTTCTTCTCGTCACGGGAGCATCTGGGGTAAGCACAAACACACTATTATTATCACCTGATATGTGTTTCCATTTGTTTGGATTTTGTAATTTTCATTGAAACCATACCAAATTATTGTCTAGAAATTTGCTTCTGTTTAATCTAGATCACATCTTAAAATTAAGTTGAATGCTGGTTATGAGCAAATCCGTTATTTTTTTTGTTCATCAGTGTGAATGCAACTAGATAAGTCATTTGTTTTTTGGCGTTGTATGTTTCATTGCCTGTTTATTGCACATCAAAACCTTGTCTGAATATTTTCAACTTGTATGGTGTTATTTGGCTATGAAAGTGACTGAAAGTTTATTTTGAGGTGCAGCTTATCGTCTTATGGTCTTTAGTTCCTGCAAATTATCATAATATAGCGTCTCAAGTTGCATATTGAATATTTGTTTTTAATGTTTCTTTTGTTATATGAAGTGAATGTTTAATTGAGGACCAATTATTATAACGACAGGGCTAATTTAGTATGGATTTGCAGTGTGTCTTTTGTCCTATATACCAATTTATTTACTCAAAATTTCTAATTTTTCTTTTTTTCTTTCTTTCTTTCTTTTTTAATAAAAATAAATAGGAAATATAATGTAATTGGAAAAAAAGTGTAAGGCAGAAGTCTTCTAGAGGCGAAGGGGTTAAAAGATTAGCCTGTTCAATTGGCAAAAACCGCTGAAAGACCATAATTTCAAAGTCTTATGCTGCATTCCAAAAGGAGGAACAAACATACAATTCTCTAAAATGACCCCAACCTTCTTTCCCTCTCCTGACAAGTCTCTTCATTGCCTTTTACCCGTAATTTCTGCAAGCATTTTTATATTAGGGTACCAAAACTTTAAAAACAAATAAATACTGAAACTTTGTTGGGTATCAGTTATGTTAAGATAAAGATAACCTTGTTTTTTTTTTTTGTGGAAATAGGATAACCTTGTAGTTTACTGTTTACCTTAAAAATTTTGGCATTTCTGCTCAAGTTCTTATGGTGCATAGTTTGATTTATATGTTATTGGCCATGCTACTTGAGCTGTTTCTGAAAAAGTTGTAGTTTTCAAGAAAAAAGGGGGAAAACTAGACATGCAAATAATCAAGAATTTAAATGGAAAATATTAGTGTTTGATTTAGATTTCTTCCTCCAATGGCAACTTCGTGGATTTCTTTAAATTTCAAGTAGGTGATCTATATGGTTTACACTTTGGTTTTTCTTGCTCGCTTCTTTTAGTGGACTGTTAATATTCTGTAACCTGGCGGAAGGTAGTTTTAAGAAGATCCTTATAGTCTAAACTGTGTTTTATAGTCTAAATATTCCTGAAGCTGAAGATCCTTTATCTCTCTTTAAGAGTTGCAGGTTATGAATGTGGGAATTGATTTCTCTTTGCTCTTATGAATTTTTTTTCTTTGGTTAAAATATTTCTATATGGTTGCAGAGTGGGAAATCTGCGGCTATTTATGGCTGTGCTGAAGAGCATGGTTTCAGGGTTTTTGAGGTAATGGTAATTTGACATTTTTCCCATTATTCTGTTTCTCCAACGTTGGTTTCTAATTTTGAATCTTAAGCCCTCAATGTTCTCTTGGTTATAGATGCAAAACGATATTGGTCAAGTTATAATTTTTCATTGATGTTGCATAACTTTCATATTCAATTAATTATAATATGTTTTCCCCTTGATAGGTCAATTAAGTTATGTTTTCAGTTCCTATATTATTTGTTAGTTACGGTTTTCCAGTGGAATCCCACTGCACCTTAGATTAAGGGGGCTTAATAATTTAGGTATAAGAATGATATATTTTTATGCCTCACCTTCTAATTAAATGTGGACGTATATTCATTTATGATTAAAATTCTTTTGAAGAGGCTTCAGAAATTACAATGAGGGAAACATGCATTAAATCATCCAACAATGGGGAAAACGTTTGATGTATCTATTTTATTTATTTTTAAACTTCATTTCATAAAATCACTTTTAGAATGTACATACGATTGATGTTTTCTACTGCCTGAACCGAACAAGTTTATAAATTGTAACAAGAAGGAATTTGCTTGTGCCTGAACTTGAAGGTCCTCTTTATAATCAGAAGCAAATAGAAAAATTCTTTCTTTCCTTTTTGGCTGAATAAGTAGGCTGTGTATTCCTCTGTTATCCTAAAGTAAAATTGTGTATGTTCTCATTGACTATAATGATGTACTACCAAAAGAATTCCTTAGATAGCTTCCGTAACTTTATACAGTTTCAAACTTCCTGTTCGCATGCTCTTCACTATGGTTTATTTATTTATTTTTTGTTTCACCTTGATCGGAGGCCCTTTTCGTAATTGATTCCTCATGGTGGTGTCCCATCTATTCAGCTTTTGTGTTGTAACTTCTTTTTTTGCAGATAAATTATAAATATAAATACGGTTTTTTTTTTAAAAAGGAAACGTGACTGTGTCTAATATATTGTTCTTCAGTTCAGTGCATCTGTCGTTCGATCAGGTGCTGTTCTCAAGCAGATGATTGGAGAGGCCTTACATTCTCAACAGCTAAAATGGTCCGTTCTATTTAGAATTTGGCTTATATTTCTCCACGTTACTATTTTTTGACTTAATGATATTGCTCGTTCTGCATGTTTTTAGTCACTCTTTTTTCTTTTCGTTTCTTTTCTCTTCTTTCAATTTAAGCTTTATTTATCTTTTAAGAGCTCAGTTATTCATTTATAACAATGAATCTACAATGTGTTAAGTAGAAGAATTTTTAAGAGGACTGACAAAGGCTAGAGAAAGGAAGGTTGATCAGTATCTTTGTTCTTGGGATTTCTTTGTCTGGTGCATATTTATTGCTGATTTCTCCTTCAAAACAGAGCCTCAAATTATGCCTGGATTGTCCATTTTGATATTGTTCTATGAACTATAAAATTAGCTCTTGGTTTAATTCTTCTTTCTACTGGCCATAAATCTTTCCTCAGAATGGTTTAAAAGATGCTTATCTTGCAGGACAGTAAAAGATTCCCAGGGGTCGAGGAACAAGTCTATTGAAAAATCTTCCTCTCTTCAAGAGAGCACAGCAGCTAAATATATAGCCAACGAGGTGATTGAACTCATCCCTTTATCGGATGATGATTCTAAAGATAACATTAAAGGTCTTGGCGAATTTGAATACATTGTAGCTGAAAGCACCGGTAACCAAGGTGAATCTAAGCCTTTAATTCTTTTAGAGGATGTGGATATCATTTTTCACGAGGATCGTGGTTTTATCTCTGCAATACAAGAGATTGCTGACACAGGAAAGGGACCCATAATTTTGACCAGCAATAGTAAGAGTGCTTACTTGTGGAATTAATTTCATTTTGTAGGAATTATACTGTTCTTAACGAAGAATTCACTATCGTTTCCATCCAACTATAGGTAGCGATCCTGTTCTTCCTGATAATTTGGACAGGCTACAAGTCTCTTTCATACGACCATCATCAACAGAACTACTAAGCCATTTATATATGGTGTGTCCTTTTAGCTTACCTACTAACGACATATTACTCGAATTTCTATTCAGTTGATTCATTATCGCTTCTCTTTCAGATTTGTGCTACTGAAGGAGTCAACATCCAACCATGCTTACTTGAGCGTATTATACATAGTTGCCACAAAGATATACGGAAAACCATTTTGCATCTTCAGTTCTGGTGCCAGGGTAAAGGATTTAGAGGTTAGTCATGCTTTCCAAGTGTAAATACAGTTGTCATCGTTAAATCTACCTCTCTGACTGTATTTTCTTTTAACATCATTTTGGCTGTCTATATGATCACTTTTTGATTCCATAGTCAAAGGATGGCAACTTATGGTTCCAGTGACATGAAGAGTTCTTTGCATCCTCGAAACTTACCTTGAAAATAATTTAGCCTGTCATGTAATGTGTGCTTAATGCGACAAGGCAACATTAACTGTTCTGATAGTGATAACTATTGCGAGATTCTGACCTCCTTTGTTTTGTTTTTGTTATCTGTTTTGAAAAATTGAGACACGGGCCCTACTTATTATGCTCACTTCAAGTCCAAGACCATCTTCGGGAGACTGAAGGGTTTTTAAGTTTTTAAGGATTTGAACCTAGGACCTTATTAGTATCTCCAAATATTTTGACAGAATTTGATGCATATAACGCCCATAAATTTTATGGTTTATCAATCTATTTTGAGAGGTGGCTTCCATTCACTGTCTTGCCACTATGGGGTGCAAGTGGGCCATTCTAAGTTGACTTTTGGCCAAAGCTGATGTTGGACCAACCCATCAGTTTGAGAGTAGGGGAGGAAGAAACTAACATTGCAACTTTTCCCCCTTTTTTTTCCAAATTGACTGTCCAACCATGATGTTCAAACTGACATTTTTTAGTTCAACAATTATGGGGTTAGAAAATCGAATCATCGACCCTTGCGATGGTAGTGATGCCTTATCCATTGAATTATGTTTGGATTGACAACTAAACTGACTTCTATATTGAACCAAACTTATCCAAATTGATGTACTTTTTGTTTTAGATTGACATCCCTTTTTTATTTTTTGGAGTCCACTGACTGTCCAATATTCATGATTAGACATAGGTACACTTTTATTTAATAAAATTTACTTTGGAGTCCACGTGTATTTTTAAAAGATACAATATAATGAATGAGAGACATTTGGCCAGAAGTAGTAAAAAAAAAGCTAGTAAAGGACGAGAAAAAGATGTTGATAGAATCAATGATTTAAATATCTATCAATATATTGATATATTCGTAAATTGGAGGGTTCGATATCAATATTAAAAATAATCGATATTTTCAATATCCGTATAAAAATCTATAAAATGTAAAAACAACATCATTTAGTAATAAATATGAATATAAATGCTAATAATAACTATTACTTATTTTGGGATGAGGTAACTTAGTTATTATTTGAAGTCATTTTTATAAATTTTTTAGTTTCCCGGAATATCCGTAGATATCGATATTTTACTAATGAAGAATATGATATCCCTCTCCTCCCCGCTCCCCTGCCAAAAAAAAAGAAGAAGAAATAACCCTCATCTTTTACTCTTCCTTGGTTTTCTTTACTAGGAGTCTAGGACTCTCCGGTGCTCATTCTTATTTTATTGAACCAAGATGATTGCTTCATTAAATGCCGATCCTGATGCTTTTGGAAAGAAAGTATTTGGTTTTAACTGTGTTGATCATTTATCTTACAATTATGTTTGATTGTGCAGATAAAATTCAGAAGAAGTATGGCTCGCTTTTATTTGATCTTGATGCTGGCCATCAGATATTACCGGTGATAATGCCATGGAGTTTCCCATCTCAGTTATCAGAGTTAGTTGACAAAGAGATCTCAAAGTCGCTATTGAGAATGGAAACAACTTCTTGCTTCTTGGAGGCAAGTGAAGGAGAGTTTTATGAAGAGCAAATGCAGAATGGTCTGCATTATCAAAATTATGAAGACAGCCATCTTGTAGAGGCCAAGAAGGTAGCAATGTTGAGTAGGAATGGCTCTATTCACGATCACAATGAATTTGCAGTTGAGTTTGAGGCTGCACATGAGTGCTCTGATACTTCAGGAACTCCTATTCCGTTGTCTGGGCAGAAACACCGTAGAAGGCTTGATATGGTGGTGTCATCTGATTCTGAAGATGAGCGTATCAATAAGGAATGTTCTATAGTACCAAATAAAGATGACAATATGTTATCTTACTGTCTGGCACCTCAAAATCACTCAAGCCCATTGAATGAGCTACTTTTTCGTACAGTAGATAATATTGATGCAGATCATTGTCCATGTTCAGAGACTGCAGGTGGTATACATGTGAATGAGATGTCCATGTATGTCAATACATCATACATACCAGAATCATCATTTGTTCCTGAGACTGAAATTCACGATACAGAGCTGTTTCCCAAAATGGTGTCTCATGTTGATGCTGGTGCCGGTCAAGAAATGTCTGTGAATGAGTTTTTTCAGAATTTGTTAGTTGAAGCCAACAGTTTTGATTCACCTACACATTATGTACAAGAAACTACAGCCGTGTTTGAAAATACTTGCAATGTATTTAATTTATCTCGCGAAGAGGAAGTAATTTCTTGTAATGGACATATGGAAAACATTATCAGAGGGTACCCTGTGATGGATGAGTGCAGCCGTGTAGACTTTAACAAGTCCAAATTTGTAGAGAAGCCTGAATTGAAGGTGTCAGGTGATTTAGTGGATGAATTGTGGAAACAACTTCGCCTCCATCATATAGATCTTCTAGGACATCGTGCCATGCCAGAAAAGCAAGAAACCTTTCAGATCATCGAACTAATTCAAAGAATGAGCCATCTGATTTCAGATTCAGACCTGTTGCTTTCCTCCTGCCAACCACAAGTAAGTGCTCTGAATTGTGTATCACGCTTTAGTGCCCACACAATGTTAACCATATTTCTTTCCAGGACATATTGGAGACGCCAACATCTGTATCTGAGGAATCAGACTCATTTTTCCGTGGAGGTCAACAATTGCAGATGGCATCTACAATTGCTCAGCATGGATTTTGCTTCTTAGCAAATGATATTGCTACCGCGGGTTCTCGTATGGGCTTTGATAGCAGGTTGGATATTGCATCAGATATGCTTGCCTCTACGACGGACACAGCAGCATTGGGTAAATTAATGAGGCGAAATACGATGGAAAGTTCCTCTTCCACTTCAAAGATTTTGGAACTGAGCCTTCCAGGAAATAGTCATATGTTAGAGAGGTAAGAGACTGAAATCTCCTTTCACATGGATTTGTGCACATCTGCTGGGATGATTTAGGATTCCAACTGGCTGATCAACTATACACTGATACTAATGAAGATTTTGAAATTGGTATCGCTGAAAACTATGCGATACAACTTACAAATACGTAAGATGACTGAACGATGCAGTCTATAAAAATCTTATCTAGGGTAATGGTCATTAAACATTAAAAAAAAGCAAATTTTCCAAAACAAAATTAGCATTTTTTAAAGAACTGATAACATAGTATATTGATTCAGTTGTCATATTCCCTATTGAAGCAAATGTTCTCACATCTGCTCTAACTTCAAAGTTATCTTGTTTTTCTTTTTCTCATTGTTCTGAATGTCTTAACTGCAGAGATGTGAAATCACGCCTCTTCGACGTAATTCAGCATGTGGCTCCCAACAGAGGGCATTTGGCATTGAAAGGTGTTCAATTCTTTGAATATCTTTCTTCATTGCGCTGCATTTCGAGATCAGAGACTTTACGAATGTCAAAAGGTGTTGATAAGACGAAAAGACGAAGGTTTGTACCAATAATATAAACGGGCTTCCTGGCAAATTCAGTACAAAGTTGCACAATCTTATCTTTTTCCAACCCCTTTAACAGTTTATTGAT
The DNA here is from genome assembly GCA_026257165.2 of Telfairia occidentalis. NCBI lineage: Eukaryota > Viridiplantae > Streptophyta > Magnoliopsida > Cucurbitales > Cucurbitaceae > Telfairia > Telfairia occidentalis. The sequence goes on along the minus strand of JAOANK020000066.1, from coordinate 1,646,839 downwards.
TTGCAATGTAGGGGACGGGTTGCGCGACACTACTTGAGTACTGGTTCTCATCTGTTCTCTCCTGAAGATCTAACGCTGCTGGGTCAATCTAACCTTCCATATAAAGATATTCACAGATGTTAATGCTGTCTTCTGCAGAACTTCGTTCCCAAGGAATACTAACAAGGTAGAGTCACTAACATTTTTATGTTACTATGATATAGTGAATAGCTCAATAAAGCTAGCTATTGAGAGGGAGGTTTCGATTTCATTTCGATTAGATTCGTAGGTCGTTTGTGCTTGTGATTAAATTTCCTCCCATCATTATCAAGCTTACACTGATTTTTTTTGTAACTTAGTAGCAATCAATAGAAAATCTGTATTTAACAAGAATATATCCAGGCTATACTTTTCTGCTTTTATTTGAAATCCTCAAAAACATTAATTTAGACATCTTAGGAACATTTGCACTTTCCTTGAACTTGAATATGTCGCTCTCCACATCAACGTTGTGTAACTTTTAGAAGTGAAAAATTACTTGCTAGTTTCATTTCAATCATTTTAGACCTTGAAGAGCAAAAAAATGTTGACCATTTTAGTCAAGCGTAGGTTTTAACTTCGCAAAATTTGGTATGGCTTCTAAGCCTAAAAGAAACTTTATTTTATAGCTAAATTATTCAAAATGCTTCTAAGTTTATGCTAAAATCATAGAGACTAAATTTGTAATTTAACAAAAAAATAAAATTCAAAATACATATACGTGCATCTGAATCCTTAATGCAAATATTAAATCCTCCATCCACTTCAGGGCCTTCTTGACTGAAAAATTTGTTGAAGTCGTAATCATCTTTCATTTATGTAGACTAACTTTTTTTTCTAAAGGCAAAGTATTTACTAACTTGCTACCACATTACCAAAACTATATATATGAATCTGGAGGGAGAGACAATAGAATTTAGAATTTTATTTTACTATTTACTTTTAAAATACTTTTTTCAAGGTTTAGATAAAGTTAGTCAATTTATTTAATAAAGGTATTTAACAGGGAAAAAGTAATTTTTACCCCAAAATTTGTTTAATATCAATTCTCACCTTAAACTTTTAATTTCATTAAATTGGACTATAGACTTAAAAAAATGTTATAATTTTAATACTCAATTTACTTTTTATTAATTCATCCATTAATTTTAACAAAAAACAATGCAATTTTTTTTTTGTAAACTCACTAATTTCAATAAAATAAAAAATTGCACAATATTAAGTTCGATTAATGGATAAATTAACTATTTAATAACTTTAAAAAAAATAAAAAATCTCAACATAAATTAAACTCTAATGTCGTTTTTTCTTTGTAATTCTATCAATTTTGTTTTTAATGCATAAGAAATTTGTTTAAACTATATTTCATACAAAAATTTATACTAAAAATTACAACATTTTTTCAAATTTAATGTTAAGGTTGCAATAATAATTATCTAAGTTTGAGATTCAATTCAATAAAATTGAAATTTTAGGTCAAAATTAAACTTGTCAAAATTGATTTTTTTTCCCTATTTAAAAGTTACTCTTTTTTGTGGGATTAAACTGCCCTTATAAAAATGGTCAACAAAGAGCCAACTCGTGACGGGACAGGAACCAGTACTCACACTGAATAGAGGCCATTTCGATACTGTTCGTCGATCCCTTCGGCAGACCTTTC
>JAOANK020000066.1:1616955-1627403 GCA_026257165.2 Telfairia occidentalis | reverse complement strand
TCACCCACTTACTATGAACTACTTCCCCTATTCACCTTGCTCTTGATTTATGCAGACACTTTCCGAATGGAGTAGTCCCGGTAAAAGAGATACAAAGCCCTGCATAAATCTCACATGTGGACTCTTAGAGACACAAGAGCTGGTAAATAACACATCATATGTGTCATTTCTCTCCCGCTGAAGTGTTCTAATCAGTTTTTGGGTATTCTTTTACTTAGGTTTATTCAGGCTAAAAAACAACCTAAGTCTAGGTGATTAATCCAAGCATAACACTTATACTGGATTTTAATCTACGATGTCTAGGTGATAACTAATTTATTACCTCACATCGCTCACGCATGCTCATAAAACAGGGCTCACTCAACCCAAACACCAACTCGATCCCCAGGTAGGAGGTGTTCCGTAAATCGTCAACTTAAATACCTCCAACCTTAAATAGGACCTTGTCGGGTGAATTGAGGTCGAGTGAGATCTTCATTTTCTTACACGATTGGCTTTGGCTTCCTTGTGTTCTTCTTCCCTTTCTTTCTTTGAGACTGACTTCTCCTTCTGTGGTCTCAGAATATACGAGATTCCTTTTGAACAAAATTTTGCTTTTGTCTTTTTCTCTACGTCACAAGTGTCCAGCCTTCTTCATCTTCAATCTGCTCATCCTTTTCTTCATCGTTCTTTCTTGAATCCTCATGTTGAGGCCAAACGACAATAGGTTCGAAGGTCCCGAACTGGATCAAGCTTCCCTTTAGACCATATGGTAAGATTATTGGTGAAAGGACAATCGAACGAGCCACTATTGTGGCATTGTTTGCTTGAGCTGTCTCATCAAAATCCAACTTGATCTTTCTTTCTCGAGTTAACTTTAGGATTAGCTCTTTTAACACGAAACATTTTTCTATCGGGTGACTAACGACTTGGTGATATTTGCAATAGTTGGGATCGTTTACGTTTCCCAACTCTTCCGATCGTTTGCATTTAGGGAGTTTAATTAGATGTTTTTCATGTAATTGCTCTAACATGCCAAGAATATCAGAGTCTAGAAAAGGTTAAACTTTCTCTTGTCTTTCTTTTAGAGTTAAACGACATCTCTCGCTTTCATCTTGTCGTTTCTCCATTTTCTCTTCTTTTCCTTTTGATGAAAATTTTAGAGGGGTTGTGTTAACAACCATAGATTCTTTTGCAGCCCCTGTCGAAGGCTTCTCGTTGTTTCTTACTTCTTTCTTTTTCTTCTTTACATTCGGGACTAATAAGTCCTTATTCTCTCTAGTTTCAATACTCAACTTCATGTCATGAGCGCGAGTTGCTAATTCTTTGAAGGTGCGGGGTTTTATACCCTACAAGATGTAAAGAAGTCCCCAATGCATTCCTTGGATGCACATTTCCATAGCAGACAGTTCAGTAAGTCGGTCTTTGCAGTCAAGACTTAGAGCTCTCCAACGATTGATGTAATCGATGACAGGCTCGCCCTTTCGTTGCTTGGTGTTTGTAAGCTCCATCATACTGACAGTTCGCCTTGTGCTGTAAAAGCAATTCAAAAACTCTCTTTCAAACTACTCCCAACTGTCAATTGACTCAGGCTCTAGGTCAGTATACCAATCACAAGCATTTCCTTTCAATGTTCGAACAAATTACTTGACCAGCAAATCTCCTCGAGTCCCAGCGTTTTCACATGTTTCCACAAAATGAGCAATGTATTGCTTAAGATTACCCTTTCCATCAAGTTGATGAAACTTTGGGGGCTGGAATTTGGTAGGCATTCTTAAGTTGTCAATTCTCTTAGAGTATGGTTTGGAATACGTGAGAGAATTTTGAGTAGGTCCACCGTATTGAGCTCTAATGGAACTCATAATCATATCTTGTAGTTGCTGGACAGACAAAGACGCGACTGAAGTTGAATGTTGCGGTTGACTTTCTTGCATAACGGCCTTTCCTTTGTCATTAATTTTAATGGCAGGTGTTTTAGTTGATTCAGCAGCATCTCAACTCTCGATGTGATTCTTCAAAGAGGCAATTTCATAGCCTCTTTCTTCAACTGCTTTCATCAACATGCTGACTTTTCTTTCTAATTCAGCCATTCTTTCTTCACCAAAACCTGCTCCAGCCATCATGACGTTCATAATGTGATGATCTAGTGTGTTCTTTGATTGGTTAGAGGATGATGTGAACTTCAAAGGATTTTCCTTTATAGCAGCTTCACCTTCAAGTTTGTCTGCCATTCGCATCCATATCTAGCTTGCGAGGATAGGAACTTATTCTTCTGGTTGTTGGGTCCTTTTGTTGGAACGACCACGAGTAACCGGCCCTGTGAAATAATTGTCCAATGTTATCTTCTTAGATGCCATTAATTCTTTGGACAAAGTTTAAATCTTGGAAGAGAGAAGAAGATGAAAGGTAGAGAGGTCCCACCAGGCGTGCCAAACTATTCACACTAAATGTCTAGAGAAATATAATACGTGGAATGAACTCGAGTTTTTGTATTAATGTGATGTAGTGGTAGTACAATCTCTAATACATGGTCCTTTTATTCTTTCTCTCGAATATGTATGTGACTTTGTAACGCTTGATCTCAAGGTTGAAGTTCTTCAGCTTGAGTTCGTTGAAGTTCTTTAGTTTCTTGAGCTTGCTATAATTCTTCGATTTCTTAAGCTTGTTGAAGTTCTTCGGCTTCTTAAGTTTGTTGAAGTTCTTCGGCTTGAGCTTGTTTCTCGAAAAATATGTTGGAAACTTGAAGTCTTGTATGATTTGGTCTTCAAAGTCTTCAAGGATTTTGAACTTCAGTCTTCGAAGCTTGAGTGTCCAGGATCTTCAATCTTCAAAGTCTTGAGAGCTTGTTGCTTCTTCTTCTCAATGCGCCCCCTTCCAAATGAGAGATAACTCCTATTTATAGGATTTATCTTGAGGGCTTTTTATGGTTTGGGCTTGTTGGACCCAGTCTTGGGTTTGGGCCTGTTGGACCAAGTTTTGGGTTTAGGCGTGTTGAACCAAGTCTTGGGTTTGGGCTCATTTGGGCTTTGGGCCCAATTCTTTTTATAATGAACTAAAGCTAGATTTAGACTTTTGGCCCAGCTCTTAGTTTGCATTTACTGAGCCTAGCTCACTTTGCTAAATCGGGCCTTTGGGCTGAGCATGTTTGACTGGGCATCGTGATTTAATTTGACCGGCCAATTTTGTGGGACCAACACGTGGCATCTTTGAATTTGCCAAAATTTCTATTTCAACACTAATATCTTTTGAATTAACTCAAATTGAATTTAAAATAAATAAATTGTTAGAAACAAATAAGCAAAACTTTTCATATTCAAGTTCTCCGTATTCATGAATTTTCATAACTTTTGATATTCTATAATTAAATGTAATCATTTTAATTTTAGTACATGTAAATAGAGAAAATACTTTTAATTTCCTAACCTATGAGAATTTCTAGTTGAAATTAAATAGGTAACTTATTAATTTCTGATTTTGTAAAATTTTTGATATTCTGCAATTAAATGCAATAATTTTTAATTTTAATATATGTAAATAAAGAAAAAAATTTCATATTCCACCTATGGGAATTTATGATTGAAATTTAATATTTATTGATTATGAATTGTAAATGACATATTTTGTAAATATAAAATTTAACAAAAATAGAATGATCTAAAAATATTTTTTTAATGATGGTGACTTTTTAATATTTTATAGAGTATAGATAATAGATTGATTAAAGATGATGATATAAATAAACATTTCAAAATATTAAAAAAAACTTAATTTAACTAAAAGTAAAACACACCAAATTTAAACTAACATGTATAAAAATTAAAAATAGAAATATCATTATCTATAATTTAACAAACTTAAAGCATCATAAAAGTTTTAAATAAAGATATATTATATATTAAACATAAAATAATCTAAATAATAATCATAAGTAATGACAAAGAAAATGAATGTATAACACATTTTGATTTACCTCAAACTAACATTTGTGATCGCACATTAAGCAACATTATTCTATAGCCGTCGATATTCTATTACATCGAGTCCAGGAAAAAAAAACCCTAGAGAGAAAGAAAAGGAAAGAAAACAAAATGAAGCTAAAACTGTTATAGAAAATAAGTTGAAAATAGCCATTTTATAGTTGTTGAAAATGAAAGGAAGTTGCAAAACGTTGTTGATTCCTAAACCTTTGATATTCTAAAATAAAATATGATTAAACATGATAATTATTGAATTAATTTATATAAGTTAAGACAACTTTTCATATTCTAGAATTTGAAATTATATTTTATCGTTTTGCTTGGTGTGCTGTGGGTTACAACATCTAAGTAGAGCGAAATCACTGTTTGCATAGTGGGGTGTCTTGTCTTGTGGCAATTATTCTCCAGCTTGTTCGTGGTGTGCTGCTTGGCCATTGTGCTTATTGGCCTGGGGCCCAATCTCGTGGCCTCTCTCCATTGGATTTGTCTGGGTAGTATTAGCCTTTGTTTCCCTAGTGGGAGCGTTGTCTACCTATTCTTTATTCTTTTGGTGTGTTCTCACTTGGCTCGTGGGAGTGTTGTCTGCCTATTCTTTATTCTTTTCGTGTGTTCTCACTTGGCTCGGTTGTAGGTTTGTTTGTGTTTTTTCCCCTTTAGTGGGTAGTCGTTTGTTTCTTGTTGTTTTGGTTTTTTTTTTTTTTTTTTTTGCCTTTCTTGGCTTTCTGTTCCTCTTGTTTCTCCATTTTTCTTGATGCTTGCTTGTGGATTGTTAGGATAACCTATGATTTACTTTGGCTTGCATGTGGTGTGAAATAATAGAAATAGGAAAGCATACTTCTAATGTTAGTTTGTTTAAATCTTTCTTTGATTCCCTTGTTCTTGAGCACGTAGTCATGGGGTTTTCTTAGATGTGCTTAAAGAAGATTACTCCACCTTTCTTGATGCATGAGTAATCATGGGCATTCATGACACCCATGGTTTGCCTTTGCATGAAAGCATTGAAGAAAAGTGAGTATTGCCCTAGGATTGATGTGTTGCTAGTAGCTAGATACCTTTTGTCAGAGTATCGGTAAGCCAGAACGAAGGTGATACGTCTTGATTAGGCTCTTCTTCTAGAGAAAAAAAAAGGGAAAAGGGAAAAATAATAATAAAGAGTGAAACCGTGTTACTATATTCCAAGCTTTCAATGTCTCTAACGGGTGGGCTCGCACACACACACGTGCAAGGGATGATTTTAATTGACCTTAAACTCTCTCATTGATAGAATGAGTTTGATTGTTATTGTTGTGCCCATTATCGTTCATTGTGTAATGAATTTGGAGTCTTAAGTATGCAAGCTTTTGAGGTTCTTTATGTTTTAGTCTTTTGTATGAGGTTGCCTGGCTTTCTCCCTCCAGACTCGAATTGTGAGCTTCCTAGTTATAATTTTTTCTTCAGTTGTTGCCTTGGCCCCGAGTTGTGGGGCCCTTCTTGTTGTTTTATTTAATACATTCTTACTTTCCAAAAAAAAAAAGAAATTACATTTTATTATTTAAATTAAATATAAATAATTCAATAGTTAATGATAAATAATTATAAGTTCCATACTTTGTAAATTTAACATTTGATGGAGAGATAAAATAGTCCAAAAATATTTTTCTAGGATTGTCACTTTTTAATATATTATCTTTCAGCACGTGCTTCGCACGTGGTACAATTTTATAAATTTACAACATACTGTTGGTGTACAATTACTACTAATATGAGTATAGATTAGTGGTTAAAACATCTACTCTTTCCCTCGAGGTTGAAGTTTAAATCCTCACCCCACATTTTTTTTTTGAAGCACTCACCCCCATATTTGTTGTACTAAAAAATATTAGTAATTTATACTTATTATATAAGCATTTTTTAAAAAAATAAAATTAGTTAAATGCTTCATTGCAGTTTAATTTTATTTTATCTATTTTTTGAATTTTTCAAGCCACTTTTAGATATTAAAATTAAAAAATACTTTTGATATTAAAAAATCTTGAAAACACTCTTAATTAGGTAAAAACGCTTTTAAAAAATTTAACCAAACATTACTATTTGCAAGAAAAAAAAAATCTTTTTTCATCAATGAGAAATTTAAAAGTTATATCTTGGCATTGGGATAGCTTTTGGGAAAAAAAAAATATTTTTAAGAGAAGCACATAAGTTCTCTAAGCATTTTTGGAAGAAAAAAAAAAGCTAAATGATTCATTTAATAGCACTCTAAGTAGTTTTTCTATGTTTTTAGAATATTTTAAGCTAATTTTGATTATTAAAAATTTTAAAAAATACTTTTAATTAGCTAAAAATACTATTCAAAATTTTAACTAAACAATAATAATTTTAAAAGTCATACCAAACACATATGCAGTGCCTTAGTCTATTATACTTAGAGAGAAGGGAATTGAGGCAAGAAGAACAACATACTAAAATGTGAAGGAATCATAGTGAGACTTCCCTTTTAACATTGATTTTGTGCATATTTCATAATAATTTTGATAATTTATTTCAGAGCTCTGGCAGCTCTTCTCATCCCGTAGACATTCGTTAGTTTAACGGTGTTTTAGTTTCTTTAACAAAATATTACAAATAATAATTCATTGTTCAAATATTTAAATAATATAATATGGATTATTATTCATTAATTATAAGTTTTATTTTTTAATTGTACTTATTAATTATAACCTAATTTTTATTTTAATTATAATTTAAGGATAATTATTTAATCTAGTCTATCTAATACCCATTAAATTAAATTTAACATAGGAAAATGATTCTCTTCTCCATCCTATGACCTATCTTTCTCTCTTTAAAAAGGAAATAAAAAAAAAAAGAAATAGGTAAAATAGGAAAAGAAAGTGACATAAAGTAACATAAATTAATTAGAATTATAGTTAAAGTAACATAAATTTTATAATTAATTTTAAAATAAATTAATACAAAAATTTACATTCAATATTTTCATATTCTACTTTTCACAGTCTGTCATTTGTTACTTTTTAGAATTTATTTAAATTATTAATTTCAGTGTATTTTTATACTTTTATTTTGAAAAATTATTTAACCATTATTAGCTATAATTGGATGGATAAAATAGTGAGAGAGAGAATTTGAATAGGTGGAGGGAGAAACATAGAGATTGCGGTGGGAGAGAGAGTAGGAGAAAGAGTAAAAGAGAGAGAAACGTAGAATTGAAGAGGGGCCAGAGAAATATGAGAGAGACATAGGAAGAGATGAGTGAGATAAGTGGGAGAGACAAAAGTAATTTAAGTGCAAGATAATTTGGGTATTTTGAAAATGCAAGGGTTACTATTGTTCAAAAAAAGTTTCTTCCACATTCGTACTTTATATATACTAGTAAGAAACACGTGTGATGCAAGTTGATAATCATTTAATTTTTATTTTTCATAAAAAATGATACTGTTTTTTATAATTTAAAAGTTTATTCTTCAAGATTATTAATTTATTTAAAAAGATGTGCTACACACATTAATTGACAGCAAAAATGAGATAGATTTTGAAGAATACTATTATTAACATTATTATTAAATTGTACTAATAATTAATATTTATAATATAATATATTATTTGTTAAAATTTTATAATTGAAAAATAGTTAAAATTAGAATATTATAAGAAAAATATATATATAATAAGTAATATAAAATGTTATAAATGTTAAGGAAGTGTTCTGTGGAAACATATCACAACCATTAGATCGTGATGTTACACATGTACGATCTAGATCACATTCATACGCAAACTAATGCACGATTCACTGTGTAACCACCTCCATTGGACAAACTTCTCTCAGTGGATACCTTCACCCAAATAGTCGCGTTCTATAAAAATTTAAAGGACAAAATGGATAGGTATGAAAAAAGAATTGATTACCCAAATGTTAGAGTTGACTTTGTGATATGCTTCAAGCAAGAACACATCTACCCACGAGAGTTCAACCAAGAGGAAGGAGGAGTAGTGGAGAATGAAACTTCAAAACAATTTTATATAATTTAGCTTAATTTAGGAGTTCTTTAGGATTTGAACACTAAATTAGCGTTTCGTTGTTTTTCTTGTTGTAACCTTCTTTTGGGCTTGATGTATAATTTATGCAATAACTTTTAGGCCCAAGTTTAAGATTATGTAACTTAGTTATGCGTATTTGAGAAAAGAACACCTAAATCTTGTAATTAGTTTAGTTTAGGTTTAGTTAGTGCTTTTTTCCTTTTATTTTTAGTTGGAGGTAAAGATGCCTACAAATAGATATCCCTTTGTACATTTGAGGCTTAGGATTTTGATGAATGAAATTAAATTACCCTTTTCATTGTCCAAAACCATGAGAGCTTGGTGCACTTGATCTTGTTGCACAAACCCCTAAAAAATATTCAAGTTTAGGTTGATCACCAAACTTGTGGAGTGTTTCACTTTAAATTAAGAACAACTCTCAATCCAAAGCCTTGACCTTCAAAGTAAGTCCATTATTCTTTCCCTTAGGTGATTCTTGATGTGTATGTTAGGTGTTAACATGTGTATTTAGGAGGTGCTTGTTTATACAAGGGTTGCCTGAACTACTTGTGGTAGAGTTGAGCATATCACTTGGTACTAAAGCTTAGGCTCAAGATCAGACATATGCCCCATCTATCTTACTTGTTTTCTCATGTTTTCTTTCAAGTTCCAACCATTGCTTGTTAATACAAGGGTTGCCTGAACTACTTGTGGTAGAGTTGAGCATATCACTTGGTACTAAAGCTTAGGCTCAAGATCAGACATATGCCCCATCTATCTTACTTGTTTTCTCATGTTTTCTTTCAAGTTCCAACCATTGCTTGTTAACCAAGAGGCATTTGAAGCTTTTATATGTAGTTGTTGTCTTATCTTATCTTTTTTGTTTTTGCTCAAAGCTTGCTGTTCCAATAAGGTATAAATAAAAAACGTTCGATCAAATACAACAATAGATTTTTTTCACAATAGATTTCCGCTCTTGTTTTTTTTCCTTCTCTTTTCTCTTCTTTTTTTTTCTTGTTGCTTTTTTTCCTTCTTTTTTTTCCTTCTTTTTTTAATTCTTCTTCTTCTCCTTTAGATCTTTTGTGAAAAAAATATGTTGTTGTATATGATCGATATTTTTGTTTTATGAAAACTCCTTTTTTTTTTCCTTCTCTTTTCTCTTCTTTTTTTTTTCTCCTTTCTTCTTCTCCTTTTCCTTATTTTTTTTCTATGAAAACTCCTTTCCTTTCTTTTAAAATATCTATAAGATCTTACAAATTAATTTAGAGTCAAAACCCCACATGCATCCCCCCTTAAAAGATAGAATAGGACAACCGACCCAAAATAGTATACTACTGCCAACCAAAAACATTGTTGTCAGATTTTGAAAACTTCCACAACCTTCCATATTTATCCAAATAAGATTGCAGCCTACGGTTACCTTTCATTTTGAGTCTAGTTTCATGTTCAATTAATTTCGAACTAGTTTCGTATAAGACCAATTCACGCCATTAGCAAACGTAGATACCATTCATCTAGTATTTTCCAAAATAGTGTTTCTTCGGTTTTGACCAATCCTCACTCTAAGGGACATTTGTCCAAATCTATTGATCCAAATTGAATTGCAGCCATCATAAGTGTTTTTAGGTCAATTCCTTGCATGTATATTATTATATTTTATTATTGGCACGAGCCTTTTGCTCACACCAATATCTCCAATTTGAGTCTTATGCTGAATTTCCCTGCTACAATTGTGTTGCTGAGTAGTCTGCCTTATTTCTTTGATTCGTTCAAAATTATAATTGATCTCTTTATAATATTTTGCATGATTAAACTAGACACCCTAAGCTTTCTAAGTCTTCTTTTAAATTTAAATTTGCAAGAGAGTATTGTTTACATTTCAAAGTTAGCAAAAATTCTAGGAACAGTTGTCTTGACTTCTACTTGTATTGTGTTGTCTTTGTCTAATCTTATTGATACCTTGTGCTACTCTCTTGTTGTTCCTACTTTCTTTTTACTCTAACTTGTTCTTGGTCCAATTGTGATTTGCCACAAGCAATCCAACTTTGTGTTTCAAGCGAATTACTTGCTTTAGACAAGTTTGCACACTCACGGTTATACTTTCCCTTGCATATTTTTGAGTGTTTGTGAGAGTGAGAAGCCTCCAACATTTTGAGTGCTAAACACGAGTGAAGGAGTGAACTAGTGAGGGGGAGAATATTATTAAGGTCCATACTCAGTTTTTTTTTTTCTTGTTGGGTATGTATGTCCTAAAACTCGAATGGCTTGTAAACACATTCTATACTCAATAAAGTTGTTATTGATGTTATTCAGTAAAGTTGTTATTGAATCTTTTATAACTCTATAAATCCAATAAACAAAAAACCCGTGGCTATTATATGAATACTTAGACTATATATGGAGACATAAAAGTGGATTAAGTTTAAGTAAATAGCCAAAATGGTCTGTAGTATATGGATTAGGTTGGGTACCTTT
>JAOANK020000066.1:1606540-1616855 GCA_026257165.2 Telfairia occidentalis | reverse complement strand
AGGTAGTATTAATTCTATTCATTTCTTTCTATATATATCATTTTATCAATCATAGTTTATTTTTCTTTTTAAATAAAAAATCATGGTGTGAAATATAAACCTTTAAAATATATATATATATAAAGATGTCTTTAACTACTTAAAAATTATGTTTTTTAATTACGGCCTCCCATGAGAGAATATACAAAATAAATGACCTAAAACCGATTTTTCTATTTAATCTCTAAATAGTGTTCATTTTTATTGAATCATAAACACAAGAATTGACTTAATTATTTGTTTACTATAATAATATTAGCCAACCAATAAAAATGAACTAAACAAGGAGCTAAGTATGAGTTTCTTCTTACGGATGAAGAGCCAAAAACAGAGAACGATCTTTCTAAATTATACAAAATTGTAGTAACATATTGAAATTCAAACCTATAAACTATAAATAATAATGCTCCGGCAATTAGTTATATTTATATATACGAACATTATAATTTAAAAGGCGCATCAAATTCTCTCATTGATTGTAAATAAAAGGTTAAGAGTGAAAGAGTTACAAACAAGAGATAAATCTATCACAAAATTTGAGATTTCATAATAAAGATCAAATTATAATGATAAGTGAAAAAAAAAAAAAAAACATCCTTAAAAAAGAAAATGGATTATTTACACACACACAATAAATAATAAAATACTCATTTTATTTATTATTATATATTTATAGGTCCCAAATATTCGAACAAATTCCAATTTAGAATGAATTTATTTAACATGATCTATGTTTCGCTTAGACAAGTTTACTTTAATCACGTGTTATAACTTATTAACTCTTACTATTTGTTTTTCTATATTGTATCACCTAATTACAATTATGTATTTTTATTACATTTGATAGGTGAATAAATTACATGCAAACTATATCTATATCTATATTTTTAAAAACATCCAAAGATCGATTAAAAGTTGATAAAAATAATATTTTAGATCCAGAACGGTATGTACTTAAGTAGAAAGTAACCAAACTAACCAAACCCAAGTGCATTTTCTTTTTCTTCCTTAATTTTTCTTTCAATAATCCATACTTAAACCATAGTGTCAGTAAGGTTTGAGAGTTTGGCGAGCAAAGTGCGAGGCATTAAAGTCTATTCTCATGTGCGCACTTTGAAGTTCATACCAACTGAAACTACATAAACTTAATAATAACATAAATGGTTATTTTAAAGTAATAGTAATAATTGAAGCAATAATATAGCGTACATATAATAATAATGTATTTAATACCAATGCAGTAAATAATAAAAATGATAATTAATCTAGCATCTATTTACAACCGATAACAAAACTGTTGCCAGCTTTTTTTTTTTTTAAGTTTTTTAGTACAACTGCTTCAGAAGAAAAAAAAAAGTGTTAAAGTATAACAAGCTCTTCCATGGAACGTACTGTTAGTGCTGCATATATGTTTTTTTTAGTGGAACACCAAATTCATTTGGGATCCATTGTCTTATATATGAAATATTCATTTATAAATTAGTGAAGATTGTATTTTTTTTAATTTTTAAATTATTTATTTTATCTTATAGTTACCTAGTGCGATAAAAAAATATGGTTAATAATTAAAAAAAATAGGATTTTTTTTAAAAATTATTTTTTCAATTTCATCAAATTGGATCATAGAAGTGTTACGATGTTGACACTCTAATGAATTTTTGTTCGAAATAACAATAATTTTTTTTCTCGTTATGCATTTAATGATTATAAAACATATATAAGAAACAAAATGAATAGAATTACAAAGAAAAAGAACAGTATAGCTAAACTTTTGTTGAAATTTGTGAGTTTTGACAAAATTTGTTGAAATTTTGTGCAATGCTTTCTTTTATTGAAATTAATAAGTTTACGAAAAATTTTACGTTATATCTATAAATTTTTTGTTAAAATTAATGAGTGAATTAGAAAAATTTGAATAAAATGGTTAAAATTGTAAGAATTGTCTAACTCTAAGGTTTAATTTGATGAAATTGAAAGTTTATTGGTATACATAGATAAATGTTTCTTAAAGTTTTTAAAAAATTATATAAAATTTGTAAAGCCCACTAATAAGAATGGGCCGCTTTATGTATTTCGGCCCTCTACTATTGGGCCATCTCTGAGAGGAAGGTCGAGTCTTTTCTTCTCTATATTCTGCTTACGCCGTATATAAAGCTACAATGCTTTATTTTTAGGCGGCAACGGATCGTCGTCGAAATTCCGAATTTCTTTTCAACTTCTTTTTCGTTTGTTCCGTCACTAACCGGCGGAACCAGTGCGTATTTTTTTCTTCTTGGAGCCTTCTTCGTCGGCGGCGAGTGATTTGGTTTCTCTCTCCGCATTTTGACTCGTTGATCTATATCGTAAGTATCCTTTCAAGTTACCATGCTTATGATCTTTAATGTTATGTATGGAAATTTTAAGATTGATTGTTCTGGGTTTTTTTCTGCGTTTGTTTTTTTTTTCCCTCAAAACTGGATCATGCTTAGGTCAAATCAGTGTTTTCGGCTTCCAGTAATCTAGGTTAGCTTTAAGGTTTCACCAGTGATGAATGAACGTAAGGATATTTGGTACGTCGGCTTTCTGTTGAAGGCGATTCTCGTAATTGATTGTTTTCATTTTTGTAACCTATTGCCGAGTAACGTTTTAGCAACAAGAGTGAAAATACAGTAGACGTAAATGGGAAGTTAGTTCTGAACGGCCTTGTTATGAATGTGGTATTTGTACATTGAATTAACAAATTTGCTTTCGAGAAGAAGATTTTGGAAACTGATAGTCAGTGTAATTCTATCGTCTTCTGTATAGCTGCTGCCCAAAAAACGATGAACAGGCATTAGCCTTTCTATCGAATTTGGAAGCCTGTAGTCATTGTTGTAGTATCTTTGACCATTTCAAGCTGTCTTTCTTGTTTGTGGGATCGATATATTTTTGGTTGGACGTTTTTGTTAGTTTTGAGAAGGACAACATGCGCAAGTTAATGAAGGGTTTCTGGTATTAGTAGACTATTAGTGCCCATAGTTTTGAAAGATAAAACATCCTGTTATTGTAACCGATTGCATTTTGATATTGGTAAATCCTGGTCTTAGAAAAAATATTGGTAAATGCTGCTGTTGTTTTCAGATGAGAACGGCTGATGCATCATTAATCAGCATGTTCTACAAACATAAGGATAAAAGTTCTCCAACATCCGATGATGAGTCAGAAGAACTTGGTGATGTTCTTGACAGTGAGGTACCCTACTACTTAATTGCATTAGCCTTTGGTTTCTTAAATTTTGGTTTGTGTTGGCATGGTGTTCTAACTCTAGTTTTTCACAAATTATAGGTGAAATTTTACCTAAACAATAAGAAGGAGGCACATTATAAAAAGATTATTTGGGAGCAAATTAACAAAGACTATCTTCAGGTACCCTCTCAATAACCCTTTGATTGCTGCAAAGAAAGTCTTCACTTATAGTTACAATGGAAATAGGTTTTTTACGTTTCAATCATAATTCAATTTCCAAATAAATGCTATGCATGATTTTCAGGAACAAGCAGCTAAGGAACAAGGTCGTGATGTTGCTGGGGCTGCAGCTGTGGTTAAAAAGTCAAAGAAGGTATCCAACCTACTGCATCTCATATTAGATAAGAATTTTCTTATCCAGAAAAAAATTGGATAGGAAGTTTGCATCCTTACATTTTATAGTATGATTTATGTTTCTCGTACTGTTGGAAAGCAGAGGCAGAGGAAAAAGGAAGCTCCAACCAAGAACCCTGCTCAAGCTGATACAGAAGCTACACGTGAAATGTTAACCAAGAAGGTACATCACCGGAACAAACTGATGAATAAATTCATTGGGTGGGCATGTGATTTAACCCATTGAATCTGTTTTATTCTCAATTTTTTGTTAAATTGCATTCCCCAGGCGTATTACTTTCCAGTTCACTAGGACCAGCATCCACTCATAATTATTGGCTTGTTGGTTGTATGTACCACATGAATATTGAATACGATGTGTTTTATTAAATTTTTTGTTGGTATTCTTTTTTCTCAAATCATTTTCTTAAGATACTCTCGAGTGTAATCCACATGGTTGTTTTGGGGTTGTTTCGCTCAGGGTAGGGGATTTGTTTCCATAATTCCACAGTTT
Source organism: Telfairia occidentalis (assembly GCA_026257165.2). Taxonomy (NCBI): domain Eukaryota; kingdom Viridiplantae; phylum Streptophyta; class Magnoliopsida; order Cucurbitales; family Cucurbitaceae; genus Telfairia; species Telfairia occidentalis. Next base: position 1,612,705 of record JAOANK020000066.1, on the reverse strand, counting down.
TTGGGCATGCTAACTGGATTGTTTGGTTTTGTTACATCGATTCACCGATTAACTTATTTACTGCAATTGTTCTCTGTAGAGGCTCAGTTCGAAAGTCAACTTTGATGTGTTGGACAGACTGTTCTCTGATGCAGTATGTTTATCTCTCTCTTTTTTCTTTCTTGTTTTGGTATTTACATGTTCTCAGGTGGTGACTGTCATTGGATCACATGATCATTAGTACGCAGACACATGGTCATTTCATAACTGCCTAATAATTTGTGTGCAGCCTGCATCTGGTTCAAACGAAAAGCAGGGAGCCTCGAGTTGCAATGAGAACAATTCATCTGGACAAAGCCACTGTAGGAACCACCTCGAAGAAAACTGTGAAGACAATGATCCCGATGCGGTGTTCGAAGAGGACATTGACATAGAACATGAAGATCCCCCAGAAACTTATGGTAATGAATATTATGATTACGAAAATGAGGAAGAGTATGGTTATGGATATGGTGACTATGGTGATGATGAGGAATACTAGTTGATCGGTTTATACAAAAGCCTCTTGATTGCCTGAGGTCATGAGATGGATTCTAGACACCAGCAACAAGCATGAAAGAGCTTTGCATGAATGTCTGCTGTTTGATGACAGGTTCAAGAAACAGCAACAGTCAAATGTTCTTTTTTCTTTTTCTTTTCCCTCTCTTGAAGGATCTTCAGTCAATGTTGATGACAGCAAAAAGAAAGCAAAACTATAATTATAAAAGAGAGGCTTTGATGACACAGAGGAGTGAAGGAAATGGAAAAAGGAGACAGCAAAATTGGGTATGGAGGAAGAGGAAGCATAAATGAGGATATTTGGATTGGGCAAACAAAATGGTGTGAATATTTGATTATATATTGATATGCAAATATCTTTCTGTATGTCACTATTGAAGATTTGTCAACTATTTATTTTTTTTCGGAAAAAAGGAAAAAGTTTTCATTTTTTACATTTCTTTCTCTTAATTGTAAAAAGCATAATGGTGGTGTGTTATAAGACACTTGTACACTAATGTGTAGTCAAATATTATTCTTTTAGCATGACATGAAAGAGTCACATTTTTCATACTAAACTAACCAGCCGTATTAACTATTTGTATAACTTTTTTATGGTACATGAAATGTGATTGAATTTTTCAATTATTAGTAGTTTTCTTTCTCTTTTCCTTCCTTTAATTTGAGGTAGCTTTTATTTTATTATGTTTAGAGATTAAATACAAAAAATGTTATGAAATTTAACTTAATTGATATTTAAATGGTTAAAAAAATTAATTGATTTGATATATCTCTTATTAAATTATAAATTATTTAAATGGCAGAAGGTTTGAATCTAATATTGAAGGACAATGTTTAAAGTAATGTAATAAGTAATGTAATTGGTAATTATGTTTAAAAAATGGAAAGTAATTGGTAAGTATCCCGCTTATTTGGAATAAAATTATCTCTCAGATCGTATGGTCAGATTGCATGCCACGTCTTAGCCTCATGATCTAATCTGATTAGTGACAAAATTTCAATGGTGGACCCAATTCCAATTCTGTACACGTCCGTGTTTCGTTCATGTAAAATCGTGATTGAAATGAAATGAGACGAGAATTTGAGGCGGGCTTCGGTTGAACCGTCGAAGAACGGTTCTGATTTTCCTCTCTGCGTGTTTCTTCCTCTTAATTTTCCCGGGAAATTTGAGCGGTAATCTCAAGTTTATTCCACAAGTGTAGCGTCCATTGAGCACTCATGGCTTCAGGTTTGTTATTTTTGTATGTTCTGTATCGGGACGTGTAAGCTGATCAAGTTTATACTTGGTCCAATTTTTCAGATTTCTCCCTCCTGGATTTTGCTTTGTGTTTCTAATGATTTCTTAGTTCATTCCTTCTGCTTTTTGTATTTTTTTTAGGGTAAAGGCATGTCTTAAATTCTGCTGTTTATCTTTTGTTGGATCCCTCATTTTTCCTCTCTTGATCGTCCTTTTAAATAACTATAAACTTAAGCTACTTTTGAAATTCAGAAGTTGTACTGATATTTATCATGAATTCTTTGCATTTTTTTTTTATCGATGACAATTTCTGGACAAAGATTAACAAGCTTGAAGCCGGTACCGTTTTTTGTTGACCTAATAATTTTCCTTCGTCAGGCATATTTTCGACATTAGATGAATTTCGTTGGTTAAGTGCTTTTTTTTCCTCAGAGAAGCATAGAATCTGAAATTGGGATAAATTTGATCGTGTTTGTGCGTCATTATGTGTGTATTTTTATTTCTTGCTGGTATAACTTATTTCTTTTCTCTAGCAGATTTTGCGTTGAAGGCCCCTGCTGAACTTGAATCAGCTTTGCGGTTGAAGACTGTTCAGTACTTCATTACAAAAAGGCCGTGGCTTGGTACTTCCCCATGGCACTGGTCCACGTTTGTCCAGATGTTGAACCTTTATTTACTCTCCATTAGAACTTAGTTTCTGCATTATAGATTTTTATATGTTCTCATTGTTTCAGGTGTTCTATTTCAGATCTTTATGGGGTTAACGTTAGACCTGTTGCGCCATTTGGAAGTTCCAGTAGAAAGCCATTTGTTGATCCAGCATTAATACATCGTAGCTTGCCAGATGAGTTACTGTTTGAGGTAAGGTTCTCATGGTGGACTAATGCCTTGTTTCAAACTTTTTTCCTTCTTCTAAAATCTCTTATGGATAGAGCTCCATTTTCTTAAATAGGTCTTTGCCAAAATGACTCCTTATGACCTGGGACGGGCATCCTGTGTCTGTCGAAAATGGAGATATACGATTCGTAATCCTGTATTTTGGCGCAATGCTTGCTTGAAGGCTTGGCAGGTGAAGTTTCATAGGTTTAGCGGCAGAATCTTCTCAACATATCGTATATACATATTAAACATGAAATCTTACATAGGTTCTATTCTGTGCAGCTTTCTGGTGTGATTGCAAATTACAATGTTTTGCAGTCTACATATGATGGTTCATGGAGGAAAATGTGGCTTTTACGGCCAAGGGTCCGCATTGATGGTGAGATTGAGTACTATAAGATGTATGGATCCTCATGAATTGATTTCGAGCATGTGATTTACCTTCATTGTTGTATTCTTCTGTTTCAAAAATTATTAAATTATAAAAATCATACATGACTCAGGTAGCCTTATAATCATTTGCTAATTTACTGTTTTATCATTGAATTTGAACTTGACCAGAATTTGATCCGTACTTTTTACAATGTCTAACAAAATGGCGATCCAACAGTTTGCAATATTTTACTACTCTTATATTTTTCTTGTACTGAAAAAAGATCAATCTTTGTTAATTATGTATGACTAGTTCATCTAAGGTCTTATTAAGCTTGAAATTGGAATCGCTATTTGACCCTACAACATTTTCTATTTAAAAGAGATATGAGAAAGATAATGTCTTGGACAATTGAGCTCATGACGATGTAATCACTATTTGATTAGGTCTTCAAATTACTACACCTAACCTTTAGGATTTAGAATTGATATTCACGCATCTTTCCACTGAGATGCCTGGTCGTATGTGTTAAAAACGGAAGAATTAGGATTTAGTACTGTTCATGGAGAGAGGTCTTTGTTGTAGTTTTGGCGTTTGCCAAGGGCACTCAAGGGCATGCCCCCATTTGACCATTTGATGTCTAAGGAATCTGTTTTGTGCCGCTTTCTTGTTGTCTGCTTTTTCGAATGAAAGGCATAGAACTGATTTTTATTATGACCTTCAGGTCTCTATGTTAGCAGGAATACTTATATACGTGCTGGGGTTGCAGAGTGGAAGATTACCAATCCAGTTCACCTGGTAACTATGCTCTCTCTCCCTTTCTTTTCTTTTTTTTTTTTTTTTTGGGGGGGGGGGGGGGGGAAGGACAAGGGGGTGTACAATCAATATTAGTTTGTTTTAAACGCGACCTAAGTTGTAATTTTTTATTAGAGGAATTTTATTATCTGGACATAACTTATCAACTTTCAACCGGACTGGTTAGTCTAAAAGTAGGTAATAACTTGTTGGAGCAGGTGTTTATGGGATATAAGTACAGATTTGCATTTATTTCCCCTATATGTTCTAAAACCAAACTTGCTCCAAGAGTGATTGCTATTGCATTTTCCCCTCTGCTTCCGTATAAATATAATTGACATGGACCTGCATATGAGGATCATTCCTTTGCATCTGATGAACTTCTTATCTTTGATATGTGAACCTGATACCGTAACGGTATTTATGCGTATTAATGGGCACAAAGGCCTTTTGTTATTAGTTGAGGAAATCAAAAGACTGATGTTTTTTTGAGGTCAATCACGATGTAGAGGTTCTGAATTCTTTTGAACTGTTGTAGTTGGACTATTGTATTCTTTTCCCCAATCATTTTTCTATGTTAAATTGTGTCCCTTTCCCCTTTGCCCCAACTTCTGCAGGTCTGCTACTTCCGTTACATCAGATTTTTCCCTTCTGGGCGGTTTCTCTACAAGGTGCTTATTAACTATCATCTATCGTCCTTTTGAAATAGTTAATATTTGTGTTCCATATCTAATTGCTGCCATTTTCGATTTAATTTGTTACTCCTAGAATTCTTCACAGAAGATTAAGGATGTGGCTAAGTGCATGAACTTTCGTGCATCAAAGGCAGACTGTATTTTTGGTGGACACTATACTTTATCAGATGATAAGGTAAATCTAAGTTATGTTCTTTTTGGAATGTTTTCTTCTTATAAGAAACCACTTATTAATGTTTAAAGGACAAGTAGAGATTTCCCTAGAGGCTGAGTGGCCTACAATAAGGCACCCTGATCAGTGAGAATAAACAAAGTGCCGTATTTACAAACTCTTTGAGAAAGATATACCATGTCCTTTTTTCAGATTTTAACCGGTAGATTGTGTTTATGGTGCATTAACCCTCTTTGAAGTCTGCATTGGGAGAGAACAGTTGGTTCTTAAGCTTTGGCTTCACTATAGCTATTTGTCTAAACCTGCTCCTTTCTCAGTTTGTACATCCAGAACTTATGATTATCACTGCAGGTTGAAGCAGCTGTTTTGTACCCAGGTACGCGTCCTACCGTGCTCAGAATCCGCTTGAGGTATGTTCTAGGCTTGTCTGATTTTCTTAAATTGTATTGTCTTCATCTTACATAACTCGAGTCTTTGGTCACCTATACGGTAGAACGGGTCTTGCATATTCTTGCTTTCTAACAGCCAAAGAATTTTGTGCACTTTTTTTATTGTAGTCAAGAAATTTAACACCCTCGAGTTATGTTCTACTATACAAAACAGAGTCTGGATGCAAGTTGACTAACGAAGCACTAGTTGTAACGAGGATTCAATTAGCCTTATTGAAAGTCATTTATGATCCATTTCAATTAGCCTCTGAATTTGCTTCCTTATTGCTTATGCCTATTATTCATTTGCCTCAAATCTCTGCATAATTCTTTTTGGATTTCAGATTTTTTTTTTCCTGGATACATTTGAATTAGTTGCAACCCATGCATTTCTGCAACAATGAACTCTTCCCTGTATATTTTGGATGTACTGTGATCAAATAAACTTCAACTCAGGAATATGACATGCGTTAATAATGAAACTTACTACAATTAGCTGAACGTGTCTTTCGCTTATCTACCTTTCTTTATAGGCTAAGAGGAACATCAACGGGGGCTAATAATCGAATGGATCTATTGACCCTTGTTACCAGTGGTATGAATAATAATGAGGTTAGAGATCCCGAAGAAGACATTCTTGGCATAGTGGAAAGGTGGCGTGATGATGAAACACACAATCCAGATGTGCCTGCAGTTTCTCATAAGCGGGGTCTGACACCTTTTATATTTGTTCCTTTTGACGAGGTAATTGTTTTTAATTTTACACCACCACGCCCAACAAAATTTTGAAATCTAAACGTGCATTTAAGTGACAAAGACACCAGGCTCTTGTCTCTCTTGGATTGAACAATAGTTCAGGTGGAATCTAGTAGGAAATACCAATGTGGACTTGTAGTTTATATTTTGGCTAAATTATATAAAATACCCTCCAAACTTTATAATTTGTTTAAAAAATATCTTTATACTTTCAAAATTTTCAATATTATTCTTGAATTTTGCGAAACCTTTCAAAACTATTTTTTAACTAAACTCTTTTAAAAACTTAATCG